>MCFE01000198.1:0-134307 GCA_002104905.1 Basidiobolus meristosporus CBS 931.73 | reverse complement strand
GGCAGGAAAGGACTTAGGTGTGGACCATCAAGGCAAGGCAGGATTCAAGGCAAGGCTGTTTTATCAAGACCTGTGTTTATCAGACTGAGGAATACTTAAGGGGGGATAGGACTATATATACTTTTTGGCTATATTGATGCCGAGAGATGTTAGCTAATACTAATGGGGTTGTGGGGTGAGGCACAGCAATGGTGCTGGGATAATGACATAGATGACACGGTACTGAGACAGGATGGGAAAATGGATTGGGTCACCTGATCATGTGACTAAGTCATGTGACCTGGTATTTCCATATATGGTACTGGACTATAAAAAATACGATGGAAAGCTTCCATGGAATGTTCCATTGTGTAACAATGGTTTGGAATGGTCAGGAACTTTCTGGAAGGTGGTAGAAGGTTCCGGAAGGAATCTCTTAGAAATTGAGCTGGGAAGCTGAAACTTGGCATGGGTGTTCATGGTTGTCATGTGATCATGACATACTATAGAGCTAATAGAACTGGATTTGCTCTATCTGGCTTATAGTATATACCATAGTCAGCATTACTCCTTTTGACACTCAAAGATTTCAAATAAGAATTTTTCTTGCAATTCCAGGCTCTTGGGTATTGCTTAAGACCTTATAGTGACTTTTTTAGCTTTCAGACCAAATAGAGGGTTATCTTGGTCAACAAAACCATCAGGCTGGTCCATATAGACATGCTAATCAAGCTCTCCATTCAAAAATGCAGCTTTTACATTCATATGATGAATAAAAACTTATATTTGGCTGCAAATGCCAATATTAGTCTGAAGGAATTAAACCTGGCTTCCAGTGCAAAGGTCTCAGTATAGTCAAGTCCTTTTGTTTGAGAGTATCCTTTGGCCACATGTCTTACTTTACATCTTTCAATTGTACCATCAGCCTTGTATTTTGTCTTGAAGACACATCAGCATCCAATTGATTTTTGGCTGCTTAGTGACTTGACTAAGTCCCAAGTTTGATTTTCCACCAGGGCCTGATATTCCTCAATCATTGTAGATCTCCAAAACTTTGTCTGAGGGATATTTAGGGTCTCTTTTACAGTCTGGGGCTCATCAATATGGACTGAATAGGCATAGGCTAAGTTTGTACCCTCATTGATATAGTGATCTGGGCTATTTCTTTTCTGATTAAATCTACAGGCATTTGATACTGGAATGATCACTTCTGGGATATTCCTGGGCACTGATTCAGGCTGAACCACAGTTGTAGAGTCCTCTGGAGTGAAAAAATCTTCATTGTTTTGCTCTGGTTCAATCCCAACAACTGGTGGACTTGAGATCAGATTTTTGTCATCATCTGATGTCATTTTTTGTGAAAATTTTAAATTTTCATCAAACAGCACATCACTAGCCTTCATTAGCCTCTTTACTTTGGTATTGTAGAGTCTGTATGCTTTACTCTCATTGCAGTAACCTAAAAATATGCATTTTACATTTTTTGGCTCGTATTTTGACTGATTGCTGGGCAGTTTCTTGGCATATGCTGTACACCCAAATATTCTGAGATGTTCTGCACTTGATCTGCACCCATACCATGCCTCAAATGGAGTAGAATCACAAAGTATTATGATAAAACTCCTACTTTTATGGTATACAGCTGTGGAAATCAATTCCGCTTAAAATCATAGGATAATTTTGATCTTGGAACATAGATCTTGCTATGGCAATTACTGATCTGTTAGCCAATCCTGCTACTCCATTTGCTGTGGGGAGTATGGTACTGTAGTCTCTTGCTTTATCCCATGAGTTTTGCAGCAGTGGTTGAAGAGTTTTGAGGTATATTCTCCACCATTGTCAGAGAGTATTTTCTTGATTTTTTCACTGGTCTCTCTCTCCACCATGGCTTTAAGTTCCCAGAGGTTGGACAGAACTTCTTCCTTTCTATCCATGAAGTAAACCCATGTGTATCTTGCATAATCATCAATAAAAGTGATGCAATGCTTCATCCCACTTAAGGATAAATTTTGCATAACTCCTCACAGATCTGAGTGAACTAGATCTAATTTTTTCTTAGTTTTGATTAATCTAGAGCTCTTGAATGGTTGTCTGGCTTGTTTCCCATGTATGCAGGCTTCAAAGTGCTCCAAACTAGCTGGGTGATCAATTTTTACTCCAGAAAATAGCTGATCTTGGATCATTTTGGGCAAATAATCCAAATTGATGTGCCCAAATCTCCTGTACCTAAGTATAGGTGTTTCTTCATTTAAGTTACTTATATTGGCTTCCAGATATGATGGAATATAAGTCAACCTGTATATATTCTGATCTCTGATACCCAAAGCAATATGGGCTCCATTTTGATCAGTGATCCTTCATCCAGAATTGTCAAAGCTGAAACTAAGTCCCTCTGCTGTGGCCTTGCTTACAGATAGTAGGTTCTTGCTATTTCTGGTACATACAGTACCTCTTTAGAGGTCAGTGTATGGCTTCCTTCACTGCTTCTAGGGTCTACTAGGATAGTTCATTCTCCCACTGCATCAAGTGTTCTATCATCACCCATGAAAACCTTCTAGATTGGAATTTCTTGATAGTGGGTAAAAAGTTCTTTTTGGAGTGTAAAGTGTTGAGATGCCCCAGAGTCAGTGTACCACATGTGAGAATCCTTGTTTGTGGTCATACTCAGTGCAGATATGAATAGTCTATCTTCAGTTGTTGCAGTATTTCCATATTCAGGCTTCTTTTGCTGATTTTCTCTCTTTTTGAGACACCAGTCTGATGTGTGTTCTTTCTTTTGCAGTAGTTGCAAAACAGGTTGCTATTGTCTTTGTAGGGTCTTGGGTACCTCCTTTGTTGGTTCCCATTGCTTATTGCAGCATTTTCTTCTTCCTGCTTATTGGCACTTTATATTCTTAATTCTTCATCCAGGAGCCTTCCATCCAACTGTCAATGATTCTGGTGATATAGTTGTATCAATTCTCTGATTCATCTTTTCTGCATTTGAGATACTTTGGCCTGTGCTTCTTGACAACTCTGTTCCAGCTGCGGGTGTCTACTTGGCTGACCAAGTTCATCTTCTAAGGTTTCTGTAAGCTTTGGTTGTGTGAGATCTCCTGGAATCCTTGGTTCACATCCATACACTATGTAAAATGGCAATTGTTGGGTGGTGTTGTGTATTTTTACTCTGCATGCAAAGTGTGCTTGGTCTATATACTCATCCCATCTACTGATAGCTCCATTTGCATACTTGGTCAGCATTTTTCCAAATAGCCCATTAAATTGCTCAGTGACTCTATTAGCTCTAGGGTGATATGCCAAGGTTTTCAAGTGTATGATGTGCAGCATTTCCAGGTAAGCTTGCAATGCCTTTGCTATAAAGTTTGCTCCTCTTTTGGATGGAATCTCTATTGGGCACCCAAACTTCATAAGGATCTTATGGTAGATGAAACTTGCAACTTCTTTTCACTGGCTACAGGTACTGCATTAGCCACTTGCCATTTAGTTGCATGGTCAATTGCTACTAGGATCCAACAGTTGCATTTCCTGGTAGTTGGCAGTCTTCCAATAAGTCAATTCCCCATCTTTCAAATGGTCTTACAGGCTCTAAGCAAAAGAGTTCAGCAGTTCACTGTGGTTGACCTTGGTTGATTTGGCCATTTGGGCATGTTTTCACTAGCTTCTCAATGTCTTGTTTCATTCTGGGCCACCATGCTCTGGTTTTCTCAAGGCTAGAGGTTCCTTCAGTTTCAAGATGTGCATATCCATTGTGAAGCTTATAGACTTGATCTGTTGGATAGTGCCACATAGTGCCAGCCTGTTGATAGTGCCGGATTGATCTGCACCCTACAGCACTATCTGGCACTATATCTTCTACCATGATGCCAGTGGTATGATACAGTTACTGGTAATTTTACTCAATCTTACTTATGTTGCTCCAAATAGTGCTTTCCTTGCTTTATTTACTATTCATAATGCTCCAGACACATTTCTCTCAGTGGATGTCTTCTTGTATGAGCATACTGTGCATTAATAGGTATCTTAACTATTTTACCTATTCTGCCGTTTTCTCCTATATATGACTTTCCTCTGTATTTACCTGCCAGTATGCTGAATCTCTTCAGATATCCAAGTGTGTGCTCTACCCTCACTCTGAAATGATTAAATATCTCATTGTAGAGCTGCTGCTTCCTGCTGAGCACACCATTCCTTGGCTTCCTATCAGCTGTAATACAACCTAATCTGTGACAATCCTCTCCTATATAGGCTAAGTCTGCCATACATTTCTCTCCTCTACTGAATTCAGGATGATTCTCTACCCAGAGTGCTTTGTCATGCCTACTTCCAGCAAATGGCCCACTAAACCAGATGATGCTACCCTCAATGTCAGACAGTGCATGAAACTTCACACAGTGTGCCTTGTGCTTGCTGGAATAAAAGTGCCCCTGTCCTCTAGAAGGTCTGTTAATCCTCACTGGGAAGGCATCCAAGATACTCCGGATATGGAACCTGTTGCTGAACACTCAGGGATATGGAAGTCTATTGGAGCTTCTGAACCTAGTATTCCAAGCTTGCTCTAAGTCATTCATACACTCAGCAAGGTGGTTCTCCATTGCTGTCAGCTGGGATTGAAAGCTTCTAGGACTTTTGTTGCCATGGATGTTGGGATGAAAGCTTGTAGGGCAATAGTTCTTGTAATAGCAGAAAAGCTTAACAAGGGATCTCCTTGAGTAGATTGAGGTAGATGGTCCATAGTACTTGGAATAGATCCCCTCTAGTGTGTCAAAAGGAAATCCAGTGGTAGTGATGGGATTGATGAGAAAAGACCATTCAGATGAGCAAGTCATATTCAAATTGGTGGATGATTGTATGGAGGTGGTTTAAATTGATTTGGTGCAATCTACATTATTTATCTGATTTTTAATGCATTATGATTAAATCTCCATCAATTACCATGTATCCCATCATTATGTTGCAAAAATTATCTGCAAACAATGCCTTGGTACTTTTATTAATGCTTTACTCATAGGTCTTTAATCAAATAGGAAATCTGCAATTGATGTGATCTGGTCTGTGTCAACATGATCTGAGATGCATCATGCATAATATATGGAAAATTCAACAATCACTTCAGTTTTCATATATATTTCATATAAGTCCAGGTTTATGCCAATATACTGCTGTATAAGTATCCAAATCTGTTGCTATGGTCCCCATACCAAGTCTCAACTCATCTTTAGTACAACCCAGACAAAACCCATCCCCCAGCTCACAAGCGCGGTCCAGACCAGAAAAGTCAATGTTGGATCTGTTCAAGTTCTTGCCAAATGATTTTAGTATAGCCCAAGTGTCTATGATGAGCCTTCATACAAATATTTGGGCACTACTGATTAATCTAGCAGAACTAGATACCCCAGTGAGTCAACAAAGATGGAAGAATTTGAGTAGAAAGCTGTGGCATGAGTTTTACATCAAGATGCCAGCCAATGTATGTAAGAAGAAATATAACAAGACAAGTATTGAAATCAAGAATGAGCTCAGAGTGAAGGAATTTGATGAAGAAGCCGCATGGGAACAATTTTGTGTGCAATTTGCACAGTACAGGCCGGACGTGTCCATTTGTGCCTCAACTTTGGGAACCAAAGAGATTTTGAATGGGTTTTTGCCTCATATGACTACTGTACCACATGATATATTAGTAGAGCTAAGTGGCTTCCAAGAGCAATATACACAGGTCTCATCCAGGCAACAGCTCCAAAGTATCAAACACAGGGTAAGTGAATACCTTGAGGAATCAGATGGTGAGCTTCAGGAGGAAGAATACAGACCGCAAGCAACATTGTCCAGATTGTGCCAGCATGCCTTGCTGGATTCCTTACCATCTCTTGCAACCACAGCATGCCAGCGCATGTCAGTCCAGACTACACCAACACCCTTTACCAGAACAACCCGCATTGAGTCAACGTGCATTGAGTCAATGCGCATTGGGTCAATGCATGTGCTTCAGAGCAAAACTACCAGAACTTGCCAAACTGCTCATTTAGACACAAGTTCATTGGAGCAGACCAAGTTGCGTCAACATGCAGCATCACATTGAACTCAGCCAAGGGCCATCTCAATGCGTCAAGTTGCGCCTGCACATGCTGTTTTGTCTGACCATCAGCAAGTTACTTTTGGTGAACTGACTGATGATGACCAACATGAAGTGCCTCAATCACCAGAGCCCTTGGCAAGTAAAAGAACGTGTCAGCATGTGGCACTCCAGGCTGGTTCAGTTGGTTCAGTTGGAGCAATTCAGCATGGCCAAGCTGCAGTATTGCACTCATCAACTAGGAGGCAAAATACTGACTACAAATACACAAGTAGCCAAGATGATAGTCAGCCAGGAAGTAGTATAGGTGTGCAAAGCAAGTCACTACCAAATGCTTCAGTAGTAATCCCTGTGAGAAAAAAACCCAGGAGAAGATGATGCAATTGCTTTGAATTGCTATTATTTGTAATGATCCCTACAACCCATTTTTTTTGCTATCTGAATTAAGCCATTGCAAATCAGTGATCATCAAATTTTTGATATAAGTAATATCAAGGTTGTCTCACATTTGAGACAGAACCCCTATAAATAAGCACCCTGCATATATATACATCATCTGTAATACCAGTGCAGCTATTGGATCTGTTTTGCACCTACCCAATTGCTTGCGTGCTAGCTATGACGCCTTGACCAATCACCAGGATCAGAGATTTACTAGCTCAATGGGCAAAATGGGATATTTGATGGTGAATCAGGTAGATTGTTTAGTAGTCAATGAGCCAATTAGGGGCTGCCAGCTTCAGGTTACTTCTGGACCAATTAATCACTGAGATACCGTCCAATTGGAGTGATGGTAACCAAAATGGTGAGTATCAGTGTAGTTTATAGTGATACACATTTATTTCCATTTACATTAAAGAAACATATCCAAATACCGGATTTTACCTGCCATAATAGCGGTATCCAATTGCGCACGTTGTAGTGGGGTGACAGTGACACCCACTGACAGATGTGCTCATTCCCTTATTTTCTACTTCCCTATATCTCTACTACACTTATTTTAGTTTTATCCCATTTGTCTTACCCAATCAGTACTATCCCATAAGCCGGTTGACTATCACACCTGCTTACCTTATTGCATAAGTTAACCCTCACTTTATGTAAGATTACTAGCTATAAGTACTTCTATATTAGGCAAGTACCCGCGCCAGTACCCGTGACACATGATCAGCCTGTGTCACCATCCCTGCCATTTCCATACCATATATGGTATCCCCATGTTACACAGATTTCAGAATACTGATTCCTGATTGGTTGGATGTGCTGTGCCTCTTAGAACCTTCCGGCACCTACTTAGAACATTCTTAGGTCATTCTGATGTCATTAAGATTTCTATTGATCTCCGGAACCTTCTGGAACACCATGATTAGTAATCACTTAGCCAGTGAGAAAAGTATATAAGGGAGGCTATCCCTCAACAATAAATCATCATCCCTTTTATCAATATACCAACTTGTTGATTAGTGTGATCACTGCTACCTGCTGCTACCTGAACTTCCAACCCTAGACCACAGGACACTCCCAGGAAACCGCGCTGACAGCCAACTGACCTTGGAGGCACTACTTGTGAGGAATACTCAGAGTAGGTATCTTTTATTATATTTGATTCTTTCCCAAGTTTGTTCTTGTACAGGCAAAGATACTTTTCTGTCTTTGTAACTATTGACCAAAGCTGCATTCTTATCAAGTCCCTGCTGGTGGAGTTTACAGTTGTTTTGACTTTGGAAGCTTTAGTACATTGTCATCTCAAAGGACGCTGAACCCAGCACATACTTTTGTTAAGACACCAACTAAGTTGGGGATTGTAGCTCAATAGTTTTCCCTTGACAAGCTTGTGGCTTTATTCCCCTTCACATTAGATTAGAAACAGAACCCAAGTATTCCTAGCAAGCTTTTGCCAGAGGTTATCGCACCCAGTGAACACCCCACACACAAAACACTTGAGAAGTGTTGGACGTATCTCTCCCTTGGACTTATACACCACCACAACGTGATGCAAACATTACAAGTTGGCGCAGTCATCCGTGCCAACCTCATTGTGTCAGATTGTGCCATAGTGTGCAAGATTGTCCCACATAGTGCAAAATTGTCCAAGAACAATGCTGCCTACTGGTAGCTATAATATTGCGCCCAATTGTTCTTTACAACCGTGGATTGCACCACACACCCTGGCACAGTACAATGGAACAAGTCTTATGTATTAAATCCAGGCAAGCAATATGAGGGCAATATGCAATAGGGCTTCCATTAACAACTTGGTAGAGTGTTTCATCCTGTACCACAAATTTGCTGGCTTCATCCTGGATAATCTTCTTGATCTCCTCATCCACCTCATTAGGAATGGCTTGGTCCTCCAAGTCCTTTGGTAATAGGCTAGGCCAATCTGATTCATGCACCAAGTAGAGTTGTGCAGCTTGTTCTAATCTTGATAAGGAACCAGCAACCATGTTGTTTTTCCAGGGCAGTAGACAATCTCCAAGTTGAATTGCTGAATGTATTCATTCCATCTTATCATTCTTCTAGAGAGTACCTTATGAGTCAATATATACTTATGGGAGGCATGATCAGTCTACACAGTGCATTTGACTCCTTCAATATAGCAACTCCATGTCTTCAAGCAGTGTATTATAGCAAGCATCTCCTTCTCAGGTACTGGATAGTTTTGTTCTGCTGAGTTCAGTTTCTTGTATTCAAAGGCAACTGGGTAGTCCTTTCCCTTGTGTTCTTGGCTCAACACTCCACCAATTACATAATCTGAAGCATCTGTGCACAGAGTAAACTCTTTTCTGAATTCAGGTATTCTTAAACTTGGCAGCCTAACAAGTTCATTCTTGAGCATCTGGAAGGCAGTCTCACAAGCTATGTCCCACTTGTAGGTATTGTCTTTCTTGAGGATATCAGTTAAACAGGCTGCAATACTTGCAAAGAACTTGACAAATCTCCAGTAACAGGAAACCATTCAAAGGAATGATCTGAGTTCTGATATGCTATGGGACTGCTTCAGATTCTTGATAACTTCAACCTTCTTAGGATCTAAGGTCACTCCTGTGCTAGTCACTATGAGTTCCAGATATTCAAAGTGTTCCCTGCAGAATTCACACTTGGCTGGCTTGCTGTATGGTTTGTACTCTCTTAGCTTCTTCAAGACCTTTTCAATGTGCACCATGTGATCCTCTTCTGTCTTGCTGTATATCAATATGTCATCTAGGTAGATTATCATCAACTTGTCTAAGTACTCCTGGAAGACAGTCTTCATCAGGGTCATGAATGTTGCAGGGGCATTGGTGAGGCCAAAATGCATAACTAAGTACTTGTAATGTCCATATCTTGTCCTGAATGCTGCCTTAGGGATGTCTTCTGGCTTCACCCTAATCTGGTTGTATCCTGACATAAGGTTAATCTTGCTGAATATAGTGGCTTGGTTGAGTTGGTCTAAAAGCTCATCAATCCAAGGTATGGGGTACTTATTTTTCACAGTAACTGAGTCAAGGGCTCTGCAGTCAATGCCCATTCTAAGTGCTCCCTCCTTCCTCTTCACAAAAAGTACTGGTGCTCCCCAAGGTGACTTGCTGGGTCTGATATATCCTTACACCAATAACTGATCTATTTGTCTCTCATCTCTTCCAATTGCAATGGACTTTTTCTGTAAGGTATCTCACTAACTGGAGGGCTATCTCCTGTGTCAATGGCATGATATACATCTCTGACCCATGGTAGGCTTACAAGCTCATCTGGAAATACATCTGAATATTCCTTGAAAAGAGTCTGGACCTTCTGGGGTACTGAAGTAGAGGAATCCTCCAGTAATACTGCCATAAGGAACATTAGGGTGCCTTTGCTAAGTGCTCTACAGAACTGTGTCTTGCTAAGCTCACTTCACACACACTGCAATTGACCAAGCTGAAATCCAGTCTGGCAGGTAATAGCTCATAGGTCTTGTTGTCCTTCTGAACCTGAGTAGCATGGGTTCTCCAGTTGATTGATGGATTACAACAAAATAGCCAGGTTTTCCAAGTACAAGGTCAAACTTGCAGTTCTCAAATATATAGGCCTGTAGGTCTTCTTCATAGTCATTGATCTTCATCCCTGCTGGCTGAGTAATATGATGGATTATATCAGAATGTTGTAAGAGTCTTCAAGATATTGGAAGCAATATGGAGGACAAGTAGATTATGTGGTTTTTCACTTAATGATTTATTGAATGTAAAAGTAGTATTTATACTTTTACATGGTCTTGGCATAACAAAAAGGTAGAATAGCTTAAGGAAGGTCTCAAGAACATGTGTGCAACGTTTGGGGCTGTTTGGACAACTTTGAAAATTCTCATGTTCTAGGTACCTGGTATTTTGGTGACAATATTCTAAGTAAATCCCAGCAAGGAATCTGGTTAGTATTCTCTAGGATTTGAAGGTAATGCTCTAAATGACTAAGTTAGCTGAATATTTAGGTGCATTTACAGCTTTTGACAACACTCCCACTCAGCTAAATGTTCATACTGACTAGTCCTAATTTTCACCTAAGATATTCAATCTTGTCTCTAGCTAATTGCTTAGTAAATATGTCAGCAATCATTTTGTCTGAAGGACAGTAAACTAAGCTGACTAAGTTACTCTCTTTAGCTTCAAGTATGAAGTGATATCTAATATCTATGTGCTTAGTTCTAGCATGAAAAGTTGGATTTCTACCTAATTGTAAATATCCTTGATTATCTTGATACAAAGTAACAGGTGTTTTTTGACATAGGCCTAAGTCTATAAAATGCTTTCTTAGCCACAATGCTTTTTTTGTAGCTTCACAGGCTGCCATTTACTCTGCTGCTGTGGCAGAAAGTGCTATGGTTGGTTGCTTTCTTGAGTTCCATGAAATTGCTCCTTGGCAGTAAAGAAAGGTGTATCCTGTGGTGGATCTTCTGTCTTCCAAATTTTGTTCCCAATCAGCATCAGAGTATCCCACAAGGTCCTGTTCTGAAACCTTATAAGTGTATCTTAAGCAGATATCCGCAGTTCCTTTTAGGTATCTAGACATCTGCTTAACTGCTGCAATATGATCAGATCCATAGTTCAGATTATGTTGGCTGACAACTCCCACTGATATGAGATATCTGGACATGTTCCAAGCATGATATACATCAGACTGCCAACCATGGATTGATAAGGAAAGTCAGGGCTTTCAGATGGCACCAAGCTCTCTTGATTTGGGTTGAGTTTTGACCAAGTTAAGGTTTGTCTCCATTGGGGTAGCAGCCATTTACAGTCTTTGATTTGGTACTCTTTAGTATATCTTGAGTAAAATTGGATTGGCTTAGGGTAATAGCCTGGGTATTTCTGTCTATGGAGAACTTAATCCCTATGTAGTAACTGAGTTATCCTAAATTGGACATGTTGAGCTCCTTAGATAGGCTGGATTTAGTCTCTTCCTAAGTTTCTAGGTTATTGGTGGCCATGATAAGATCATTCACATATAGAGCTAATGGAACTGGATTTGCTCTATCTGGCTTATAGTATATACTATAGTCAGCATTACTCCTCTTGACACTGTGAGATTCCAAATAAGAATCTATCTTGCAATTCCAGGCTCTTAGGTATTGCTTAAAACCATATAGAGACTTTTTATACTTTCAGACCAAATGGGGGTTATCCTGGTCAATAAAGCCATCAGGCTGGTTCATATTCACATCCTCATCAAGTTCTCCATTCAAAAATGCAGTTTTTACATTCATTCAATGAATAAAAACTTATATTTGGCTGCAATAGCAAATATTAATCTGATGGAATTAAACTTGGCTACCAGTGCAAAGGTCTCAGTATAGTCTAGTCCTTTTGTTTGAGAGTATCTGTTGGCCACAAGTCTTACTTTGTATCTTTCAATTGTACCATCAGCCTTGTATTTTGTCTTGAAGGCACATCAGCATCTAGTTGATTTTTGGATGCTTGGTAACTTGACTAAGTCCCAAGTTTGATTTTCCATCAGGGCGTGATATTTCTCAGTCATTGCAGATCTCCAAGACTTTGTCTGAGGGCTATTTAGGACCTCTTTTACAGTCTGGGGCTCATTAATATGGACTGAATAGGCATAGTCTAAATTTGAACCCTCATTGATGTAGTAAATTGGGTTATTTCTTGTCCAATTGGATCTCTGGGCATTTGATACTGGAATGATCACTTCTGGGATATTCCTAGGCTCTGATTCAGGCTGAACCACAGTTGTAGAGTCCTCTGGAGGGAAAAAATTGACATTGTTTTGCTCTGATTCAATCCTGACAACTGGTGGACTTGATATCAGATTTTTGTCATCATCTGATGTCATTTTTTGTGAAAATTTTGAATTTTCATCAAACAACACATCACTGGACTTGATTAGCTTCTTTGCTCTGGTATTGTAGAGTCTGTATGCTTTACTCTCATTGCAGTAACCCAAAAGTATGCATTTTACACTTTTTGGCTCAAATTTGGCCAATATCTAGGCAGTTTCTTGACATATGCTGTACACCCAAATATTATTAGATGTTCTGCACTTGCTTTTTACCCCTACCATGCTTCAAATGAAGTAAAATCACAATGTATTCTGTTATTACTCCTATATTTACGGAATACAGCAGTGGCACCTAATTCCACCCAAAAATCATAGGATAATTTTTGATCATAGATCTTTGATCTTGCCATATCAATTCTTGCTCTGTTTGCATGTTCTGCTACTCCATTTTGCTGTGGGGAGTATGGCACAGTAGTCTCTTGCATTATCCCATGAATTTTGCTGAAGTGGATGAAGAGTTTGAGGTATATTCTCCACCATTGTCAGAGCATATTTTCTTGATTTTTTCACCATTTGCTCTTGTAACCATGGCTTTAAGCTCCCTGAGCTTGAACAGAGCTTCTTCCTTGCTCTCCATGAAGTAGATCCATGTGTATCCTGTATAATCATCACTAAAGGTATTAAATACTTCATCCCACCTAAGGATAAATTTTGCATAGTTCCACACAGATCTGAATGAATTTGATCTAATTTATTCTTAGTTTTGACTAGCCTAGTGCTCTTGAATGGTTGTTTAACTTGTTTCCCAAATATGCAGGCTTCAGAGTGCTCTAAATTAGCTAGGGGATTAACTTTTACTCCAGAAATTAGCGGATCTTTGATCATTTTGGGCAAATAATTAAAATTTATGTGCCCAAATTGCCTGGCAAAAGCATTGATGTTTCTTCATTTAAGTTACTTATATTGGCTTCCAAATATGGTGGAATATAAGTCAACTTGTTTAGATTCTGATCTCTGCTACCGGGAGAAATATTGGCACCATTTTGATCAGTGATCTTGCATCCAGAAGTGTCAAAGCTAAAACTGATTCCTTCTGCTGTGGCCTTGCTTACAGATAGTAGGTTCTTGGCTATTTCTCATACATAAAGTACCTCTTTAAATGTCAGTGTATGGCTTCCTTCACTGCTTCTTAGGTTCACTTAGATAGTTCCTTCTCCCACTGCATCAAGTGTTCTATTGTCACCTATGAGAACTTTCTTGATTGGAATTTCTTGATAGTGGGTAAATATTTTTTTGGTGTTCAAAGTGTTGAGATGATCCAGAGTGAATTTACCATACCTTAGAATCCTTGTTCATGGTCATATTTAGTGCAGATATGAATAGTCTATCTTCAGTTGTTGCAGCATTTCCATATTCAGGCTTCTTTTGCTGGTTATCTCTCTTTTTGAGACACCAGTCTGATATGTGTCCTTTCCTTGTGCAGTAGTTGCAAAACAGGTAGCTGTTGCCTTTTTAGGGTCTTGGGTACCTCCTTTGCTTTGTTATCATTGCTTATTAAATCATTTACTACTTCCCTCTTATTGGCACTTGATTTTCTCAATTCTTCATCCTGGAGCCTTACATGTATGTAGTTAAAGGTCAAATCTTCAGTTCTGGACTTCAGGGCTGATACAAGGCCCTGAACTTGTCTGTCAGGCTATTCATGATGGTAACTAACACATCCTCATCAGTAATTGGTACAACCACCAATTCCATTTATCTACAAGCAAGGTATTTCAGTTAATTAGATTTTTCATTTCTTCTCCTGGCAGCATCTTTGTGGTAAGGAATTTTTGTCTCAGATATATTTTCTTAGCAGCTGAACATGACTGATAGGTGTCTTCTAATGCCTTCCAGGCATTCTTTGCCGTTTTTGCTCTTGAGTATTGAATTAGCAATTTGTCCTTAACATTAAGGCAAATGCAGTTAAAGGCACTTTGTTCTTTCTTCTGGTACGTTAATGCTTCCTCTCCCACATTTCTAAGAGAGCATTCTTCTCCCATGACAATATCCCAAAGGCCTCTTTCTTGTAGCAGCATCATCATCATCACCTTCCACACATGGTAGTTAGATCCATCCAACTTTTCAGCAGAGGGATGATATCCAGTAATAGCAGTTGTAGACATTGCAGAGAGTGACATCTTGGGGCTTATAACCTGTTGTAAGAGTCTTAGAGATATTGGAAGTGATTTGGAGGACAAGTAGATTATGTGGTTTTTGTTTTAAGAGTCTTGGAGATATTGGAAGTGATTGGGAGGACAAGTAGATTATGTGGTTTTCACTTAATGATTTATTGAATGTAAAAGTAGTATTTATACTTTTACCTGGTCTTAGCATTAAAAACATGTAGGATAGGTTAAGGAAGGTCCCAAGAACATGTGTGCAAGGTTTGGGGCTGTTTGGACAACTTTGAGAATTTCATATTCTGGATACCTGGCATTTTGGTGAAAATATTCTAAGTAAATCCTGACAAGGAATTTGGTCAGTATTCTCTAGGATTTGAAGGTGATGATCTAAGTGACAAAGTTGGGTGAATATTTAGGTGGAAATACAAGTTTTTACAACAGTTTTCACTTGATGATTCATTGAATATAAAAGTAGTATTTATTCTTTTACATGGTCTTGGCATAACAAACATGTAAAATAGGTCAAGGAAGGTCTCAAGAGCATTTGTGCAAAGTTTGGGGCTACTTGGACAACTTTGAGAACTTTCATGTTCTAGGTATCTGGTATTTTGTGAAAATATTCAAGTAAGTTTTAACAAGGAATCTGGTTAGTATTCTGTAGGATTCAAAGGTATTGATCTAAGTGACTAAGTTAGGTGAATATTTAGGTGGAATTACAAATTTTTACAACAGAGAGTTCCCATCAGCTGTTGAGACTGAGGTTGATTTGGTGGGTTCCAAGTGGATTCCAGCTTTCAAAGCAAATTGCTCTGACATGTACTCATGCACTGCTCCTGAGTCAATCATGGTCTTGGCAGGTACTCCATTGATTACTCCATTCAAATATAATAGCTTTCCTGAGTTTGAGGTCATCTGGGATAGGTATTCTTCTGTAATATGGAAGGTGAGTTCTGAGTCATCTTCAAGTTCATCCTCCATGTTACTATGCTCATGGGCTTCAATATGGTTGAAGCTTCTTGATGGCTAATGTCCATTTCTTCTCTGAGGGCAGTACTTTGCAATATGTCCTGCTGGTGGTAATTGAAGCAAAGTCCTTTCTTCTTACATACTTCTGAGGTAGGATTCTTCTTCATAGCATCTATTTCCATTGGCGCTGCTTCTGATTGTCTTCTTTCATAATAATTGTAACCTCTCTGATTTGTCATTGTGGGATTCCCAACTCCAAACATAGCTGAGTCAGAGTCAATGGCAATCTTGATAGCTTCTTCAATAGTCTGGGGTCTATGATAATTCACTTCCTTACAAGTTCTTTCTTTCAACCCATCAATGAAGCATTCCACTTGATCCAGGGGGTCCATTCATTCAATTTGTCCATGTAGACATCTATAGTCATAGATGTACTCATGTGCCATTCCTTTCAGTCTGCGTGTCTTCAACTTTCTTCTTAGTAGTGTCTGCTGGTGTAGAGGTTCAAAAGCATCCTGAATTCCCAACACAAATTCATTGCACATAGAGGTTTTAGAGCATCCTATCATGGTGGCTGACCTGAGCTTGTTGTGGTACCACTGTAAAGCTGCATCTGTCAGGTAAGAGGCCGCATAATATAACTTGCTTTGCCTTGAAAGCCTCTTCAATCTGGAAGAGCCAAGTTCCCAAGTTTTCATTGACTCTATCATGGTACCAGTTGACCTTCACACTAAAGTTGCTCTTGACAGGGTTTTGCTGGCTTTGGGCCATGGTAGTCATTCCTTGTTGCTGCTGGCTAAGGATCTGGAGTCACTGTTGCTATTAGGCCAGGATTTGCTGCATAGCATTCTTCCATTCTTGACTTTCAGACATGTTGATGGGGGTTTCTTCTTTCTTTAGGAGGGAGGTTTCTGATTATTGCTGCTACCAATGTTACAAGTCTTGGTATAAGAGTTGTAGAGGAATAGGCAGCTTAGCTAGTATTGTATTTGCTAAAGCTTGAACTAATCTGTATTGAGATTCCAGCAGCTCCTTATATACATTTTGCCAGATCAATTGCTGACAAGTTATATTTCCTAATGTAGGTTGTGATTGATGACTCATTTGATTGCATCATCATCACCCAATAAGAATATACTTAATATATCTATTCCTGTCTGATAAGGATCTGCAGATTCATTTGCTGACTAATGCTGCTGATCTGATAGATAACACTGGTATACTGATAGGCAAGCATATAACTAATTGGTTTGACTAAGAAATGATCTTTCTTAAACATTCAAGCAGTAGGTCAGAACAAATTCATCTAGGCTATTATGGGATTAAGCATGTTCCAGGATTAGAATATTAACTAGCAGGAACTGTAGAATTTTGCTCACACTTCCCTGTTGCTGGCTTGGGCAGACTTTTCTCCCTCTGTCTTTTCCTTTATCCCTACCTGGTCTCTCACTGCTACTTTGCTGAGTGCTTTGTGTGCTGACCCTGGTTTTCTTCTTGATAAATGCTGCTGTAGTGCATCTGCTTCTGCCAGCTTGTCCCTTATGGGTACCCTCATGTAAACCTGACAATTCTTTGCTGCCTGTGTTGAGCATCCAGCCCTGGTTTTGAGAGGCTTCTAAGGTAGTTGCTACTTTTTATAACTGTCAGGTCCTTCACCACTACTTTGACTGACTGTTTCTCCAATGGAACTACATTCTTTGATTCATAAATGTTGTGCTGGTGCATCCATGTCAGCCTGCTTGTCCCTTACTGGCACTTTTCTGTCTACCTTACACATCATTGCCACTAGCTTAAAGCTTTTGTCCCTGCTTGTAATAGGCTCTTGAGAAAGATGCTGTTTTTAGCCATGGTACCCCTGTAGTTCTGCCTTTGATAGTTTCTGCTATTCTTGAGATAATTTCTTAGTATACCAATCCTGGACCAAATTATGTTTACTTGCTTGAGTCCAGATTAATGCTCATGGAACAGGTCAAGCACATTCAGCTTGGCAGGGAGTTCCTGATGGTCCTATGGTCCACTGATCTTAAGGTGTTGGAATGCTAGACATCTTATACCCTCCTAGATATTAGACCACACTTCTGTTGCAATTTATGAAGTGATTTGGATATAGGGAACTTATCAAGAAATAGTTGAACTCCTGTTTATTCATAAAGAGACTCAGTGTTAATACTTTTGTCAAAGTAATACTGCTGTACCACTAAGTAAGGAGGGTTTCTCAACATTCAGGAGCAATCTGTAACAGTTTCACAATTTGTACATAATGTTTGGTAAAAGGTGTTGATTTGATCTTGACTAGAGGGAAATAGTAATAGGCTCATAGATCTGAATAAACTGCCAAAGTTAGGGCTGTAAAGTAGCCCTACAGTGATCAAGACTAGTCTAGAGTTATTACGTAAACTTTTAGCTGCTGATTAATACCAAATAGTCTAATATTCTTACACTTTCCCTCAGCTGATAATTTCTTAATCCTAATTCCTCTGTGAGATTCTCAAGTTGTGATTTAGCCAGTGGCTTTGTCAATATATCTGCCACCATTTTTTCAGCTGGACAGTAAACTAGCTCTGCCAAGCTATTCTCTACAGCTTCCCTCACAAAGTGGTGTTGTATATCTATATGCTTAGCTCTGGCATGATTAGTAGGATTCTTAGCTAACAAAATACAACTTTGATTATCTTTGTAAATACATGTTGGTTCAGCTGAGTTGGAGCCTAAGTCTTTGCTTAGTAGCTGCTCCAGAGTATTCCAGTACCTTATTTATGATACCTGTGGATATCTGAAATCCACTTAACTATGGTAATTTATCCTGATCCATAATTCCGCATGAACCAACTGCCTATTCCAACTGCCAATATAATATCTGGGCATGTAGACACCATCACATGGATAAGGCTACCAACTATTGACTGATAGGGAAAGTTTTGGTCAATATTTGAGCCATTTTCATCTAAAACTGGCTAAGATTTGCGCAATTTCAGAATATTGTCCATAGTTATAGCTGCAGATTTGCAATTTTCCACTTTTAAGCACCTAAGAATGTCCCTGGTGTACTTAGACTGATTCAGCACAGTTTTCTATGTAGGTATGTCAAAGTTGACTTCAATTCAAAGATATAGCTTAGTTTTCTAAGATCTTTCATCTCAAACTTGCTGAGGAGATCTGATTTTGTCTGTTCAAGTGCCCCCTGGTCACTTGTAGCTATTATAAGGTAGTGCACATGAAGAACTAGGATGATCAAACCCTTTTGAGCTGCCTCACATATATATTGTGATCTGCAGAGCAAAAATGAATCCAATTCTCTCTAAAGATGTGACAATCTTGTTATACCATGCTCTAGGTGCCTGCCTGACCACATACAATGATCTCCTAAGTATGCACACCACATGGGGGCTTTTGGGATTGGAAAAGCCTTCTGTTTGCTCCATATATATAGCTTCTTGCAAATCCCCATTTAGAAAGGCTGTTTTGATGTCCATTTGGTGCAGATCTAGACTGTATACAGCTGCCAGGGCTGAGACTGTCCTAATAGAGTTAACCTTGGCAACCAGAGCAAGTGTTTTCGTAAAATCTAGTCCCTGGATCTGGGAAGAGCCGTTAGCCACCTATCTAGCCTTGTACTTATCAATAATACCCTTTAAGGTTATCTTAATATTGTTAACCAATTTAAATCCTATTGTCTATATCCCACTCAGTAAATCTTCCAGTTCCCACATTTTTGCCATAATCAGTGATTTGTACTCCTTCTGCATGGTTTGTAGCCACATAGTAGTATCTGGACTTTGCATTGCCTGTTCCAGATTCTGCAGTTTGGCACATAAGGCAAGATAAGCTTCCTGATGACCAATGGATGTCTGCTATCTGGATCCAGGGGCATTTCTTATTCTGGTAGATCTTCCAACTGGGATTGTATGCTCTGATCTGGAACCGGTCAAATTCTCTTCTGTGTTTGGCTGAATTATATATGTTGCTTCTTCATTAGTGTTTATTGCAACATCAGGCAGATGGCCAATAACTTTAGTGGCTTTCTGATCAGAATTCTCCTCAGATACAATGCCCCTGCTCTTGATCAGCTTCTGGATTTTGCCATCATATACTCTGTACACTTGAGTACCATCACAATACCCAAGAATGATCCCTTTTCTACTCTGTGGCTCTAGCTTTGAGCATTTTTTGTGAGGGATAAGATAAAAGACACCACTGCCAAAGATCCTAAGGTGCTGGAGGTTAGGTATTTTGCCAGTATATGCTTCAAAGGGTGTAGAATCCCATAGTGCTGTTGTTGGGCATCTATTCTTGATGCATACAGTGGTAGCAACAGATTCAGTATTCCCCTCAATTGTCACATTGGGGCACTGTCAATTTACACCCAGCTTAAGTTTCTACCATGTTCTTGAAGTGTTTAAGCATCTCTAAAGCTTCATCCCTTGTTTTGTTGAAGCACACCCACATATATCTTGGCTTGTCATCAATAATTTTCATAAAGCATCTGTTAGCTCCAAGGGACAGTTTTCTCATTGGCCCACATATGTTTGAGTGTACAATAGCAAATATCTTGGTGATGTTGATGCCTCCCGAGATCTCAAAATGTTACCTAGCTTGTTTGCCATATGAATATCCCTTACAGGCACTCAATTTGATTGCCATTGAGTAATTTGGGCACAAACAAACTGATTTTTCACTAACTGGCACATTTTCTTTACCCTAATGTGTCCTAGCAGCTTATGCCACATTTCCCGGTTAGTTTCATCAGTTTCAGCAGTGTTGGCATACTCAGCCACAATGATCTTGCATTGTAACTTGAATATTTTGTGATCTCTGATTTCCAAATCTAATTTTTGTCAAATTTCACTCAATATTGAGCCGCTCAGCTTATTAAATACAAATTACAGGCCCTGAGCAGTTGATTTACTGACTTAGTGTAGGTTTTTAGCTATTCCAGTTATATAGAGTATGCCAGTTAGTTTTGATGGTGTAGTCCATGGGATATCACTCATATTTAGTTGTATAGACCCACTGGGGGTAGCTTCCAGTGCTGGATTGTCTCCCAGATAAGTATTTCTTACCGGAATAGTCTTTAGGTCACAGAACCACCCCTTTATACCACAAATATACTGTGATGCTCCAGAGTCAAGATACCTTTCATTACCTTGGTTACTTGCACTCTCTTCTACAGTTACATATAACTGTTCATCAGCAGCTATGTGGTTTGCCTGCTCCAGTTTCTGTTTTCATCATCTGCACTGTATAAAGCATTGTCTTTAGCTATCTCTGCTTGATCATGTTGTCAGAGTTCCTCATAGAGAATTCTTCCTTTGACATAGTCTTAAGTCAATTGTCTTATCTGCTTTCAAAAGAAAGTATGAGTGGCTCATACTTGTCTGGTAGGCTGCAAAGCAGGCAGATTGTCTTTTCTTCATCATCCGCACCAGCATTAATACTGCAAAGTTCTTTTGCAAGTGTCTCTGTCCTAGTAATGAGTTATAGCAAGTCATCATCTGGCATCTCCCTCATGATGAAGAACTTTTGCTTGAAATAAAGCTTGCTTGATACTGACTTGGCTCTAAAGATTTTCTCTAAGGATTCTCATACTGCTTTGACAGTATTTAAAGCATAGATTTGTCTAGTGAAGGAATCTTGCATATTGATAAATACAGCATTAAAAGCCTTTCTCTCCTTCTCTTGAAACTTCTCCACTTCTTCTGCTGCTGCTGTGGGCTCTTCTTCTTTTCCTGTTACTATATCCTAAAGCTCTCTTTCCTCAAGGTGGATCTGCATCTTTATTCTGCAAAGTCTGTAGTTCTTTCCATCAAATTTCTCCTTTACAGGGAAGATGTTTGTATTGTTCTGTTTGCTGGTAGAAGTCATTTTTGGAATTGATAAGGCAACTGGGGGCCATAACCTGTTGCAATTTAACAAGTGATATGGATACAAGGAACCTATCAAGAAGTAGTGTTTGCTGAAATATTGGACAATTTGGTATCATTCTGCAGCTAAAAATTTACTTAACAACTCTGGATTAGTCTTGGTCAATGTGGGACTAACTTACAGTCTAACTTTGCTACTTTCATCAGATCTATGATCTCATGATTATTTCTTTATAGTCAGGATCAAATTAGCACTATTATTAAACATCATATACCAACCCTGAAACAGTTACAGAATGCTCCTGAATAGTGAGAAGCCCTCCTTGCTTAGTGCTACAGCTGTATTACTTCTACAAAGGTATAAATACTGAGCTTCTTTATTAATAAGCAACAGTTTAACTACTATCACTATTTCTTGATAGGTTGCTTATATCCGGATCACTTCTTAAATAACAACAAAATTGCCTTTCTATGCAATATCATCTACAATACTGGAGTGTAGGTCTACTGGCTGTGCTTCCAGCTCTGTTGAGAACAGCAGTTTTCTTATTGGCAATTCTTCTCGGCTATGACAGAATTCAGTCTGTTCTGGGCTTGCAGCACCAATTGAGGAAACTGCTGATCTTGAGCCTTTGCACCATTGTTCTTCTGCCTTTAATAGTTTCTGCTATTCTTCAGTTACTTTCTTAGCACACCAATGCTGTTCCAAAGTTTGTTTACTTGTTTAATTCCAGGATAATGCTCATGAAACAAGTCAAGCATATTCTGCTTGGACATGAGTTTCAGTTGGTCCCATAGTTTGCTGGCCTTAAGGTGTTTGCATGCTAGACTTTTAACAGCATCATGCATATTAGCCCACACTTTATCATTGCACTCAATGGCTTCATGGATCTACAATGTCTTTTGATTTTTAGGCTTTGGTATATACACTACATTTTCTCTCTGCCATGCTGTAATATGTTTTTCTGTGGGCTTTATCTTTGGGCACTGATGTTGTGCTGCCAAGGCTGTGCAGCTTCCCACTGCTGTTATGTTGCAAAATGGCTCAATTTTGGCTGTGGCACTGAGCTGCTTGAGTTTCTTCTTTGCAGCAAAGATACTGCCTTCTCTACCTGATATATTGAGCACTCTACACCTTTTGACTGATCATCCTATTTCTGGACTATTCCCTGAACTCTCTGGGTCATTGCATCCATCCTATCAGCCACTGCACTTAATTCCCTCATTGAGGCCTTGATATGTGCTGACAATATACTTACTAATACAGGAGGTGGTGATGCTATGATGGCCACATGCTGGTCCTCAATTGAAGGCACTGCCTTTGCTACATTTATATCTGCCTTGGCATTATGGTCAGCTAGCAGCTCTGCAAAAATTCCCATTTGCCAACCTGACTAAGAGCCTGAGGAGTTTGCATTATCACCTTCAGTGGGAACACTGTCCACAGGGTCACTTTTGGTTATAGCTCTGCTTATTGCATTGAATGTCAAAGCAAGCTGTTGACCAACTGTTCTTATGCTACTGTCAGCAGTGGGGTTTCATTGGGAATTTGACAACTTTATATTATTTTTGATGGCATATATATGGAAGTTGGTCAAAATAAAGGGGAAATGGCAGTATATATACATGTGTATGTAGTGCCACAACTGTATTTATAAAGCTTACTATAGCGGGTTATCATTGGATTTTACATTTATCTAGGCACAATGTCCTATGTACAAGACTGTCTTAAATTCACATGAATGTTGACAAAAAAATGATATAATAGCATTTTGTTGGTGAGTGTCAAAGTGTTTGCCCCATGGCCAAGACTATTTTGATTTAACAC
This sequence comes from Basidiobolus meristosporus CBS 931.73, assembly GCA_002104905.1. Classification (NCBI taxonomy): domain Eukaryota; kingdom Fungi; phylum Basidiobolomycota; class Basidiobolomycetes; order Basidiobolales; family Basidiobolaceae; genus Basidiobolus; species Basidiobolus meristosporus. The sequence continues at coordinate 111,186 of MCFE01000198.1, read as the reverse complement.
TGTAAGAGAAGAGTAAAAAGCCCATATGGCTATTGTAGCAAGCCACTAAGCCATGAAGCACATAGACAGCATAGGAAGTATTACAAGGATCAAGGCCAGTGTTTTACCACACAAGTCATATTTGACCATTCATCAGTTACTACTGTACTAATAGTATCTTGCTGGCCACTTTATACGCCAATAACAGCACCTGGCTGTACTTGTCACCTTGCACAAATTAGGTCAGGTGAGTTTGTGATGCCTTTGAGTTGCATGAGCCTGGCAAAATCTCATTAGACAATATGACAACACTAATGGAAAAAAAAGGCAAGTATACTTGATGGAGTCAAGTGAGCTTGGTAATGCAGCTACTGGTAAATGATGTAATGTTGTGTCTAGAGAAGTTGTGTGTTTCCACTGATATCAATAGGGGCCTTGAGGATTCACTACTGCTCCTTGCCAAAAATCATCCTGGAATGCAACTTGTCATGTACATGGTATGAATGGACAAGTATCATACAGCTGGCTACATGAGACCCAGAGACTATGCTGTTACCAGCATGTGTTAACAATTGCATGGCATTTCCATCAGAAAATGCCATTGTTGCCAGGTGTCCAACTTGTCAAGAATCCACCACCATTGAGGGAAAACATTGTTCACACTGTGGATATACACTGGTAATACCCTACCTAAAAAAGCCCATGCAGTCCAACAAATATTGTGAAGCTATAAAGTACCACACTCTGTATCAATCAAGTGCAATCATATCTGAAATATTTGATGGCAAACAACACAGCCAGCTAAGAAACAAGGGCTACCTTGAAGGTATGGATGAGCATACCTTTGCCTTGGCACTTGATGGATTGCCAATACAGAAATTCACTACCAGCAAGTCATCCTGGCCACTAATTCTCATAAACATGAGTCTTCTGCCTATCTTAATGCATCAGAGCAGAAATCTGATGGTAGTCTCACCACTATTTGGGCCTACTCTATGAAAAATAATTTGGTCCCACAGGAGGATCCAATTTATTTCAGCCATTTGCCTAGTTTTAAAGCCAAATAAAATCAAAAGCATTACATTATTGATGCAGTATTTTGACCAGGATGGCATGGCATTGTTGCGGTCTTAGTGTACTCTACAACTATTTGGGTGGATCTAACTGGCCAGTACATCCAATTGCTTAAATGGCAAAAAACTTGATGGTGTTTTGGCAGCTTCATGGCAAGCCTCTCATGGCATTATCATGATAGTATGGTGGCCTACAACCAGTTCCGCATAATGCTATTGCACCAATTTACCAAATGGTATCTCCTTTTTCTACCTCCCCTTGTGCAATACATATACTTCACTGTAGAATTACCCCTCTTTATTTACTTACACACTAATACCTTGTGTAATCCACATATAGTTTGAATCAGGAAATACTATGTTCTCCTGCTTACTAACCTCTACACACAAACACACACATGCTGCAATTTACATACTTCTATCACCTCAACTGTACAGCTTTTTAGAGTGATACTTGCAAAGCTGCCTTATACGTTGTATTGCCGGTAACATTTACATCTTGCAAACACACGCTTGGTTGCCTCTACTTCTGCCATGAATACCACATGAATATCCGCAGAGAACCTTTTGGTGTTTAGCCATCATATCCCTTCTCCCACTGGATTTGAGTCACCCTTATAGGTGCATTTTGGCTCTTGTTTATGTAAGTTCCATACTGAATGGTGTAGAAGTTGGCTTGTGACCATGAGAAATCCGGCATATGTTGGTAGAGTTTTCCTAATAAAAATTAGTTGCTGGTTGCACCCAACCCAACTTTGCATTACTTAACTGATTACCCAGACATTGGGGCTGCTTAGCTTCCTAATGCCATAGGCATAGGTGTCTCCATGTGCACATGTGTCCTCAGTATTTCCAACTGTTCCTGGCTGTCCTCCATGTGCCAACTCATCACATCCACAATGGACTTGAAGGTAAAATTCCTGAAGAAAGATGATGTTCTTAGTGTTGGTGTTTGAGTAATATTAATGTCTGTGAGTTATGGAGTAAGTCCCCTGGATCTTACACATTTGACAGCAATACCATCCATTGTGCTCAGAAAAGCTGGCTATCTTAGTGATGGCCAGGGTATCTCCAATGCAGATAATAACATGTGCATTTGCATGACAGCCATTCACTGTTATCCCACTGGAAAGTATACAAAATGCATCCTGCATGGGATACAGGCAGCTATCCAGGTTTGACAGCAATATAGGCCCAGATACCAGTGAGACTACCATCAGATTTTTGCTTCAATACAGTAAGAAATGCAGCAGATTCACGTTGATGAGAATCAGTGGCCAGCATGATTTGCTGATAGAGTACTTGTTTAATAAAAATCTATCAAGTGCCAAGGCAAGGGCATTGTCATACATACCTTCAAAGTAGCCCTTGTATCTTAGCTGTTTGTAATGTTTGTCATCAAAACTATCTGATATATTTGTGCTGGATTGATACTGAGTGCAGTACTTTATAGCTTCACAATATTTGTCAGACTGCATGAGCTTCTTGATATGAGGCATACTGGAATATATCCAAAGTGTGACAATGCTTTGCTCCAATGGTGGTGGATTCCTGATAAGTCATGGAACAAGATCTTGTTTGATACAGTGATGCTGATTGGGGACAAAATTTGGAAGACAGAAGATCCATCACAGGATATATATTTCTTTACTGTCAAGGATCAATTTCATGGAACTCAAGAAAGCAACCAACCATAGCACTTTCCACCACAGAGGCAGAGTATATAGCAGCCAGTGAAGCTACAAAAGAAGCTATGTGGCTAAGAAAGCATTTTACAGATTTAGGCCTATGTCAAAAAATGCCTATTACTTTATTTCCAGATAATCAAGGATGATTACAATTGGGTAGAAATCCAACTTTTCATGCTAGAACTAAGCACATATATATTAGACATCATTTCATATGTGAAGCTACAGAGAATGACTTAGTTAGCTTGGACTACTGTCCTTCAGATGAAATGATGCAGAAATTTTTACTAAACCATTATATAGAGGCAAGTTTGAATATTGTAGGTCAAAATCAAGACTAGCCTGTATGAACATTAAGCTGAATGGGAGTATTGTAAAAGTTTGAAACTCCACCTAAATACTCACCTAGCTTAGTCACTTAGATCATTACCTTCAAATCCTAGAGAATACTGACTAAATACCTTGTTGGGATTTATATGGAATATTTTCACCAAAATACCAGGTACCCAGAACATGAAATTCTCAAAGTTGTCCAAACAACCCCAAGCTTTGCACACTTGCTCTTGGGACCTTCCTTAACCTATTCTATGTGCCTGTAATGTCAAGACCATGTAAAAGTACAAATACTACTTTTACATTCAGTATATCAATAAGTGAAAACCACATAATCTGCTTGTTCTCCCAGTCACTTCCAATAACTCCAAGACTGTTACAACACTTTCCATAGGGCCTTTTTTGGCTGTATCCCTGCATGTTGCACTGAATGTCAAGGCAAGCTGTTGTCTAACTATTCTTCTGCTGCTGTCAGTGGTGGGGTTTGGTTGGGAACCAGACAACTTGGCTTTATTCTTTGGCAGCATATATATGGAAGTGAGTCAAACCAAAGAGGAAATGGTGATACATATATGTGTGTATCTGGTGCCACAGCTTTATTTATAATGCTTACTATGGTGGGTCATCATTGAATCTTACATTCATGTAGGTGCAATGTCTCAAACACAAGACTCTCTTGAACGCACATGAGTATTGAAAATAAGTGATATAATAACAATACATTGTTGAGTTTCAAGCTGTTTGCCCTAAGGACAAGACTACTTTGATTCAATGCTGTACAAGAAGAGAAAAAAGACCATGTGGCTATTGTGGCAAGCCTATCAGCCATGAAGCATGCAGACAGAATAGGAAGTATTCAAAGATCATGGTCAATGTTTTGCCACACAAGTTGTATATGACCATTCACCAGTCACTGCTGTACCAAAAATATCTTGCCAGCCACTTGACACTTCTATAATGGCATCTGGCTGTACCAGTCACCTTGAGCAAACTGAGTCAGGGGAGTTTGTGACACCTCTAGACTTACCCCAGCCTTCTGAATAAGGTATGCAGGGTGCTAGCTCTGAATAAGCAGGCTCACTGATGGATTATGAGCCCACCTTCCTTAACAACAGTACCCTGCATGAGCCTGACAAAATCTTATTATGCAGGGGACAACACTTGTGGAAAAAATCCTAAGGATATGTTATGGAATCAAGTGAGCCAAGTAATACATCCACTTGTGTATGATGTCAGGTTGTGGCCAGAAAAGTGGATTGTTTCCACTAATATCAGTAATGGGGGCTTTGAGAAGGTACTACTACTTCTTGCCACAATCTTTGCAGGATGCAACCTACCATGTACATGGTATAAATGGAAAACCATCATGCAGGTGGCAATATATGACCCAGAGACCATCCTGATACCAGCATGTGCTAATAGTTGCATGGCACTCACATTGGGAAATGCTGCTATTGCAAGGTGCTCAACTTGCCAGGAATCCACCACCAGTGGGGGAAAAATTGCTCACAATTTGGATACATCCCAGTAATACCCCATATAAAGATGCTCATGCAGTCTGACAAACATTGTGAAGCTATAAAGTATTGCACTCAGTATCAAGCAAGCTCAAATCTATCAGATATATTTAAAGACAAATATTACAAACAGCTCAGATGCAAGGCCACTTTGAAGGTATGTTTGACCATGCCCTTGCCTTGGTACTTAATGGATTTTCAACCAACAAGTACTCTACCAGCAAATCCTGTAGGCCACTGATTCTTATCAACATGAATCTGTTGCCTTTCTTACTGTATTGGAGCAAAAATCTGATGGTAGTCTCACTGGGATCTGGGCCTATATTGCTGTCCAACCTGGATAGCTACCTGTATCCAATGCAGGATGCATTTTGTATACTTTCCAGTGGGATAACAGTGAATGGCTGTCATGCAAATGCACATGTTATTATCTGCATTGGAGATACCCTGGCCATCAGTAAGATAGCCAGCTTTTCTGAGCACAATGGATGGTATTGCTGTCAAATGTGTAAGATCCAGGGGACTTACTCCATAACTCACAGACATTAATATTACTCAAACACCAACACTAAGAACATCATCTTTCTGCAGGGAGATTGTAAAGGAGGCAGCATGCATTTGCAGTAAAGTTGACAATCTATAAGCCATTGGCCAGAATATGGAATTAATTGAAATCCAGAAATACTTAAGATAGAGGGTATCTGTTGGTGCAAAAGCTTTCCACTGGGAGCAATGCATTTGCTATTCAGCAATATCCCTATACTGATGGCCAAGTTGTACATGGGGCATTTCAAGCTAAATGAGCAATTTGAGATACTGGAGGAATTTGAAACAATTGGCAAGATACTACAGAGTATCTGCCACTCCAAGTAATTCCCACAAGCTCCAATTAACTTTTATACACATATGCAACAATACAGGTGCAAGGACTGGATGAACTGGATATATGTTTATTCAAGAGGCCTTCCAAAGCAATTTATACCAAGAGTACATTGGAAGCATTGGGAGTCATAAGTGGACATTGTAGGAGTATTCATCCTTGTTTCACCTTTTGGGAGCTTCCTATGGTGTGGATGTGAGGGAGTTAGGATAACAAGTCAAGTTGCAGGTACTACCATATCCATATCTCATCAAGGATATTCTCTTCAAGTCCATCATGGATATGAAGATTTGGCACATGGAGGACAGCCCAGAGGAGCTGGAAAATACTGAGGGCAAATGTGCACATGGAGGCACCTATGCCTATGGCATTAAGAAGCTAAGAAGCCCCAATATGTAAGTAATCAGTTAAATAATGCAAGGTAGGTTGGGTGCAACAAAAAACTTACTTTTATTAGGAAAACTCTACAAAGGAATGCTGGATTTCTCTTGCTCACAAGCTAACTTCCACACCATTCAGTATGGAACTCACACAAACAAGAGCTAGTATGCACCTATAAGGAGGACTAGAATCCAGCAAGGGAAGAATTATTTTGGCTAAATACCAAATAGTTCTTTGCAGATATTTAAGAGGTATTCATGGCAGAAGTGGCAGCAACCAAGCATATGTTTGCAAGATGTACATGTAACCAGAAATACAAGATATATGATAACTTTGCAAGTATCACACTCAAAAGCTGTAAAGGTGAGGTGATAGAAATATGTCAATTGCAGTAGGTGTGCACATTTGTAGAAGCTAGTAAGCAGGAGGCCATAGTATTTTTGATTCAGACTATATGTGGAATATCCAAGGTAGTAGTGGGTAAGCAAATGAAGAGGGGTGATTCTACAGTGAAATATATGAATTACGCAAGTGGAAGTAGAAGGAGAATACCATTCAGTATATTGGTACTATAGCATTATACAGAACTAGCTGTAGGCCAGCATACTGCCATGATAATGCCATCAAAGGCTTGCAAAGAGACCCTCAAAACACTGTCAAGTTTCTTGCTACATAAGTCAATTGGATGTACTGGCCAGTTAGATCCACTCAAAGAGTTGTAAGACACACTAAGACCATAACAATGCCATGCCACCCTTGACAAGATACCATACAAACGCCATCATAGTTTATCTACCTTATTTGGCTGGAAGATTAGCAACATGCTGCTGCGATCCAATTGCAAGATCATGTAGATGGTCATTAATTCCAAGCTGCTGGTATTATTGCAGTCTCCTGATGGGATCTTGAAGGGTGATCTGAATTGGATCCACCCACAGGACCAAATTACTTTTCATAGGGTAATAGAGAAAGTTGAATCCTGTGGTGAACCTACTGTTATCTAAATTTTTGTTCTCAATCAGCTTCAGAATGTCCCACAAGAATGTGATCTTAATCCTTGTGGGTGTATGTTAATCAGATATCAGCAGTTCCTTTCAGGTGTTCAATAATCTGCTTAACTGCTGCAACATGATTGAATCCATAGTTCTGATTATCCTAGCTGACAACTCCCACTGCATTTGAGATATCTGGACATTTTCCAAGCACAATATACATCAGACTGCTAACTATAGACTGATAAGGAAACTCAGGGTTTTCAGATGGCACCAAGCTCTCTTGATTTAGTTGGGTTTGACCAAGTTAAGTTTTGTCTCCATTGGGGTAGCTGCTGGTTTACAGTCTTCCATTTTGTACCTCTTTAGTATATCTTGAATATACTTGGATTGGCTTAAGGTGACAGTCTGGGTACTCTTGTCTATGGTGAACTTTATGCCTAAGTATTAACTGAGTTCTCCTAGCCCTATGAAAAATTATTGTAATGATTCTGTCAAAAGGCCATCACAAAGCTAAAGTCCTGTGACTAAGAGGTACTGATCCTGTCAGGACACTATCCAGAGACCATTGAAAAATAATTGCACCCCAGATTTCACAAAAACTTGGTCAAAATTTTTCATCACAATAATGCTTAAGTGGCTTTTGATTGGTTCCCTGCCAATTTGCTTACTTTCCAATCCCAAACACTCTATCACCTCCTACAATTGTGTGCATTGATTGGCTATTGCCTCTTTTTCACACTCCTTACTGCCTGACTCAGCTATTTCTCTTACCTTCCATGCATACAAATTGATTTATTTTCATTGAAACTTTGGTTGTATCTCAATTGCCAATTATATTGATGTATACATGTACCTATTCCCTACACTAACATTAAACCTAACTCCACACTCAACAAGTAACTCCATTAAAATCTACCACTCAATTAGTATTTCTGCTGTAACACTCCGGTTACACAACTTTGACAGGAACCACTGTTCATTCACTGGTTCCCAGACATCCCAGTCTTCAGCCAGCACTGCAAGGTCTAGCACCATATCTGCCGGTCTTTGCAACAAATCCTTGCAATTTTCAAGTGAGTTTTCTTGAGCACTGCTGTAGAAGAAGTGCTGCAACCTCTTGGTGTGCCTATTAATGTTCTAAAATTCCACTGAAGGCATTGTGATAGTCTCTCAAGCTCTTGGCATTGTAAGCTTGTCTGTCAGTGGGGTCTCCACTCTGTCAACAATGGAGAATGTGGAGGCTATGGCAGGCAAGTTGCCTTTTTCTGCAAACTGTTCTACCTTGCTGGACTGTAGCTCAACTGGTGGTGCTTTCAACTCTTGTGAAAACAGCTGTTTTCTTGTTGGTAATTCTTCTTAGCTATGGTGGGATTCAATCTGTTCCAGGCTTGCGGCATTAATTAGCAAGAACTGCAGTTTCTTTTGCATGCTTCCCTGTCTCAGGCTTGAGTAGACATTTTTCCGTTTACCTTTTCCTTTATCACCGCCAGGTCTTTCACTGCTACTTTATCTGAGTGCTTTTTGTAATGAACTGTGCTTTCTCCTTGATAAATTCTGCTCTGATGCATCTGCTTTGGCCTGCTTGCCCCTTGCTGGCACTCTTCTGGCAACCTGACATTTCTTTTCCGCTAGTTTTGAGCTCTTAACCATAGTTGCAACAGGCTCCTGTAAAAGTGGCTAGTTTTTATCACTGCCAGGTCCTTCACTGCTACTTTGACTGGGTGCTTCTTGAGTGGTACTACACTTTATCCTTAATAAATGGTGTGCTGGTGCATCTGTATCTGCCTGCTTGTCCCTAATTGGCACTCTTCCAGCTACCTGATGTCTCTTTGATGCTTGTCTGGAGCTTTGGCCCTGCTTGTAACAGGCTCTTGAGGAAGCTGCTGGTTTTTAGCCATGGCACCCTTGTTCTTCTGTCTTTGATAGTCTCTGCTATTCTTAAGATACTTTCTTAGCATACCAATGCTGGCTAAAAATCCATTTGCCTGTTTGAATCCAGCATAATGCTCATGGAACAAGTCAAGTGTATTCTGCTTGGCCTTGAGTTCCTGATGGTCCCATGGTATGCCAGCCTTAAGGTGATGGCATGCTAGACTTCTGACAGCCTCTTGTATATTAGCCCACTCTTCATTATTGCACTCAACAGCTTCACAGATCTTCAATGTCTGTTAATTTTTAGGCTTTGGTATAAACACCACATTGTCTCCCTCCCATACTGTGATAGGCTTTCTGTGGGCTTTATCTTTGGTCACTGTTGTTATGCTTCAAAAACTGTATGGTGTTCCTCTGCTGTTACATTGGGAAATGGCTCAACTCCTGGCTGTGGCATTGAGCTACTTGAGTTCCTGCTTTGCAGCAAAGATACTGGTTTCTCCACCTGGGATATTGATTGCTCTACACATATTATCTGCTCATCCTGTATCTGAACTATTTTCTGATTTCTCTGGGCCATTGCAACTATCCTATCAGCCACTGCACCTAATTGCTTCATTAATGCTTTAGTATGAGCTGACAATAAACTTGATAATATGGGTGGTGGTGATGTTATGATGACTACTTGTTGGTTATTAACCAAGGGTACTGCATTTGCTACATTTTCATCTGCCTGAGCATAACAGTCAGCTTGTGGCACTGTAGAGATTCTCAATTGCCTACTTGACTGAGAGCCTGAGGAGTCCGCATTATTATGTTCAGTAGGCGCACTTTGAACATGGCCTTTTTGGGATGTAGCCCTGCTTCTGCACTGAATGTAAAGCAAGCTGTTGTCCAACCATTCTTCTGCTGCTTTCAGCAGTGGGGTTTGGTTGGGAACCAGATGGCGTTGCTTTATTTTTTGGCAGCATAGACATGGAAGTGAGTAAAACCAAAGGGGAAATAGTGTTACATATGCTTGTGTGTATGGTGCCACAACTTTATTTGTAATGCTTATTATGGCAGGTCATCATTGAATCTAACATTCATGTAGGTGCAATAGACTTGTTCCTTTGGATAGTGCCACATTGAGACATGAGTGCCAAATGATGCCATATTATGCCAGGGAGGCCAAGTGAGCCTATGCTTGGTCACAGAGTCTGAAACATAGCTCTGCATTGTCATGCAAAGCAGCCCTGTGTTTCACTCATTGTACTGGACAAAATTCTTTTTAAACCTTTTTTTTGGATCAGTGTTGTGCATGGTGAGTGAGCACACAAAAGGATTGAAGACATGCACCTGGTACCCAACACCCATGGCACTCTGAATCTAGCTCCTGTAGGTTGTATCATTTCACAAAAATGCATGGCACTATCTTGGTCCACTGGTACTATCTGGCACTATATTTAAATATTAGCACTAAGTAAGATCTATACAAAGTACTTATAGCACCAGATAGTACCAGTGGACCAAGATAGTGCAATGCATTTTTGTAACATGATACAACCCACAGGAGCTAGATTCAGAGTGCCATATGTATTGAGTACCAGATGCATTTCTTCAGTCCTTCTGTGCTCTTACACATCCTGCACAACATTGATCCCAAAAAAAGGTCAAAAAATGGATTTTCTCCAACATGCTGGGTGAAACAAAGGGGCTGCTTTCCATGAAGGTGAAGAGCTATGCCTACACTCTGTGGCCAAGTATAGGCTTACCTGGCCTCCCTGGCATACTATGGCATCATTTGGCACTCACGGCTCTATGTGCCATAATCCAATGGAACAAGTCTAATATCTCAAATACAAGACTGTCTTAAATTAACATGAGTATTGACCAAAAAGTGATATAATAGCATCACATTGTTGAAGGTCAAACCATTTGCTCCATGGACAAAACTACTTTGACTCAATGCCATTAGAGAAGAGAAAAAAGGCCATGTGGCTATTGTGGCAAGCCTCTCAGCCACAAAGCATGCAGACAGCATAGGAAGTATTACAAGGATCACAGCCAGCATTTTGCCACACAAGTCATATTTGACCATTGATTGGTCACTACAGTACCAACATTCTCTTGCCAGCCAGTTGATACTTCTATATTGGCACCTGGCCATCTTTGTCACCTTGTGCAAACTGAGTCAGGTGAGTTTGTGATGCCTTTAGGCTCACCTCAGCCTTCCAAGTATGGCATGCAGAGTCATAGCTCTGACAAAGAAGGTTCACAGATGGATTGTGCACCTATCTCCTCTAACAACAGTACCATGTATGAGCCCAGTCAAATCCCAATGTGCAAAGAGACAACACCCATTGAAACAAATGCCAAGGATACTTTATGGCGCCAAGTGAGCCCAGTAATCCATCTACTAGTGAATGATGTAATGTTGTGGCTAAAGAAGTGGCATGTTTCCACTAATATCAGTAATGGGGGCTTTGTGGATTTATTACTACTTCTTGCCAAAATCATTCCAGCATGCAACTTTCCATGTACATGGTACAAGTGGACAACCATCATGTAGCTGGCAGCATATGATCCAGAGTCTGTCCTGATTCCAGCATGTATTAATAGCTGCATGGCATTGACATCCAAGAATGCTACCATTGCAACATGTGCAAATTGTCAGATATCCACTACCATTGAGGGAAGACATTGTTCACACTCTGGATACAGTCCAGTAATACCCTGTCTGAGGAAGCTGATGCAGTCTAACTAATATTGCAAAGCTATACATTACTGCACTTAGTATCAATCAAGCGCAAACATATTCAATATATTCAAAGGGCAACATTACAAACAGCTAAGAAGCAAGGGCTACAATGAAGATATGTATGACCATGCCTTTACCTTTGCACTTGATGGATTTTCATTAATCAAGTACTCTACCAGCAAGTCCTGCTGGCCACTGATTCTCATTATTCTGAATCTGCTGCCCATCTTATGGTATCAGAGCAATAATCTGATGGTAGTCTCACTGGTATCTGGGCATAAATCACCATCCAGCCTGGATAACTACCTGTATCCATTGCTGGATGAATATTATATGCTTTCCATTGGGATAACAGTAAATGACCATTATGCAAAAGTGCATATTATTATCTGCATTGGAGATACCCCAGCCATCAGCAAGATAGCAGGTTTTTCCAGGCACAAAGGATGGTATTGCTGCCAAATGTGAAAGATCTAGGGGATTTACTTGATTGCTCACACACATTATTATTATCCAAACACCAGCACTGAGAACATCATCTTTCCACAGAGGGAATGTACAGAAGTCAGCATGCAATTGCAGCAAAGTTGGCAAGCTATAAGCCATTGGCCAGAATATGGAATCAAATGGAAACCAGGGATACTTAAGATAGGGGGTATCTGTTGGCGCAAAAGCTTTCCACTGGGAGCAATGCATTTGCTTATCAGCAATATTCCTATACTGATGACCCAGTTGTACATGGGGCATTTCAAGCTAAATGAGCCCTTTGAGATACCAGAGAAATTTGAAAAAAGTAGCAAGATATTACAGAGTATCTGCTACTCTAAGTAATTCCCACAGGCTCCAATTAGCTTTTATACACATATGCAACAATACAAGCGCTAGGACTGGATGAACTGGATATATATTTATTCAAGTTGTACATTGGAAGCATTGGGAGTCATGTGTGGACATTGTAGAAATATTTATCCAGAAGCAAATCACAAATGCAAACTTGATGCATCTACAGCTTTTGTGCAAAGAGTTTGTGACAGGATTTGAGAGACTATACTACAAACATAAAGCTGTACATGTAGATCTCTGCTGCTACTGTATCTGTATGCTACTCCATCTTGCTTGGTGTGTTGAGACTATTGGACCTTGCTTTGCCTTTTGGGAACTTCCTATGGAGTGGATGTGTGGGGAGTTGGGAAAACAAGTCAAGTTGCAGGTACTCTCATATCCCATTCTCATCAAGAATATTATCTTCAAGTCCATCATGGATGTGATATGTTGGCACATGGAGGACAGCCATGAGGAGTTGGAACATACTGAGGACAAATGTGCACATGGAGACACCTATGCCTATGGCATTAAGAAGCTAAGAAGCCCCAATATGTGAGTAATTAGTTAAGTTATGCAAAGTTGGGTTGGGTGCAACAAGCAACTAACTTTTATTGGGATAACTCTACCAAGGTATGCTTGACTTCTCTTGGTCACAAGCCAACTTCTACACCATCCAGTATGGAACCTATACAAACAAGAGCCAGAATACACCTATAAGGGGGACTAGAATCCAGCAAGGGAAGGAATATTTTGGCTAAATACCAAATAGTCCTTGCAGATATTCAGGAGGTATTCATGGCAGAAGTAGCAGCAACCAAGCATATGTTGGCAAGATGTTTATGTAACCATCAATACAAGAAAAATGGCAGCTTTGCAAGCATCTCACTAAAAAGCTGTAAAATTGAGGTGATAGAAGTATGTCAATTGTGGCAGATGTGCATGTCTTTAGAGGCTAGTAAGCAGGAGGCCATAGGTTTTTCTGATTAAACTATATGTGGAATGCCCAGGGTGGTAGTGGGTAAGCAAACAAAGAAGGGTGATTCTACAGTGGAAGATATGAATTTTGCAAGTGGAGGTAGAAGAAGGATGCCATTTGGTAAATTGGTGCAGTAGCATTACAAAGATCCAGCTGTAGGCCATCATACTGCCAATATAATGCCATCAGAGTCTTGCTGTGAGGCTGTCAAAATATTGTCAAGCTTCTTGCCATATAAGGCAATTGAATGTTGCGGCCAGTTGTATCCATTTAAAATAGTTGCAGAGTGCAATAAGACTGCAACAATACAATGCAATTATTGTCACCGCACCTATCAAATGTTGTCAAGTTTTATCCCTTTATTTGGTAGTAAAATTAGCAAAATGCCATTGCAATCCTGTAATAAGATCATTGAGAGGGTCACTAATTACAAGCTGCTGGTATTATGACAGTCTCTAAATGGGATCCAGACTGCAGATCTGGATTGGATCCACCAGCAGTACCAAGTTATTTCTCATAGGAACTGGATGTTATGATCACATGACAACCATGAACACCCATGCCAAGTTTCAGCTTCCTAGCTCAATTTCTAAGAGATTCCTTCTGGAACCTTCTACCACCTTCCAGAAAGTTCCTGACCATTCCAAACCATTGTTACACAATGGAACATTCCATGGAAGCTTCCCACCGTATTTTTCATAGTCCAGTACCATATATGCAAATACCAGGTCACATGACTTAGTCACATGATAAGGTGTCCCTATCCATTTCCCCATCCTGTTTCAGTGCCTTGCCTTCTATATTATTATCCCCAGCACTGCTGCTGTGCCTCACCCCATAACCCCATTAGTATTAGCTAATACTCCTTGGCATCAGAATAGCCAAAAAGTATATATAGTCCTATCCCCCCTTAAGTATTCCTCAGTCTGATAAACCCAGGTCTTGAATAAACAGCCTTGTTGATGGTCCACACCTAAGTCCTTTCCTGCCATGCCTAGCTTTTCCTCCTGCCTTGTGTCTATTCATAACACTAGATTGGACATCTTGAGCTCTTTAGATAGGCTGGATTTAGTCTCTTCCAATGTTTCTGGGCTATTGTTGGCTACAATAAGATCATCCACATATAGAGCTAATAGAACTGGACTTGCTCTATCTGGCTTATAGTATATATTATAGTCAGCATTACTCCTGTTGAAACTCAAAGATTCCAAATCAGAAACTATTTTGTAATTCCAGGCTCTTGGTCATTGCTCAAGTCCTTACAGGGACATTTTTAGCTTGCAGACCAAATAGGGGCTATCTTGGTCAACAAACCCATCTGACTTGTCCATATAGACATCCTCATCAAGTTCTCTATTCAAAAATGCAGCTTTTACATCCATTTGATGTATAAGAAACTTATATTTGCCCTATGAAAAATTATTGAGATGATCCCATCAAAAGGCTGCCACAAAGTTAATGTCCCATGACTAAGAGGTACTGATCTTGTCAGGACACTGTCCAGATACCATTGAAAAATAATTGCACCTCAGATTTCACAAAAAACTTTGTCAAAATTTTTCATCACAACAATGTATAAGTGGCTTTTGATTGGTTCCCTGCCAATTTGCTCACTTTCTGATCCTGGACACTCTAGACCTGTTCTGTTGGATAGTGCAACATTGAGCCATGAGTGCCAAATGATGCCATAGTGTGCCGGAGAGGTCAAGTGAGCCTATACTTGGCCACAGAGTGTGAAACATAGCTCTGCATCTACATGTAAAGCAGCCCCTGTGTTTCACCCATTGCACAAGAGAAAATCCATTTTTTGACCTTTTTTTGTGGATCAATGTAACTCAGGATGTGTAAGAGCACAGGAGAACTGAAGATATGCATCTGGTACTCAATACCCATGGCACTCTGAATCTAGCTCCTGTAGCTTGTATCATGTCACAAAAATGAATGGCACTATCTTGGTCTACTGGTACTATCTGGCACTATAAGTGCTTTGTATAGATCTTACTTTAGGGCTAATATTTAAATATAGTGCCAGATAGTACCAGTGGACCAAGATAGTGCCATTCATTTTTGTGACATGATACAAGCTACAGGAGCTAGATTCAGAGTGCCCTGGGTATTGAGTACCAGATGCGTATCTTCAATCTGCTTGTGCTCTAACACATCCTGCGCAACATTGATCTAAAAAAAAAGGTCAAAAAATGGATTTTCTCCAACACAATGGGTGAAACAAAGGGGCTGCTTTGCATGAAGATGCGGAGCTATGTTTCACACTCTGTGGCCAGGTAGAGGCTCAATTGGCCTCTCTGGCACACTATGGCATCATTTGGTACTCATGGCTCAATATGGCACTATCCAACAGAATAACTCTTCTATCACCTCCTACAATTGTGTGAATTGACTGGCTATTGCCTCTTTTTCACACTCCTTACTTCCTGACTCAACTGTTTCTCTTACTTTTAATGCATACAAATTGATTTATTTCTGTTGAAACTTCAGTTGTACCTCAATTACCTATTGTATCAACTTGTACAAGTCTCTTTACCCAACACTAACATAAAGCCCAACTTCCCACGCAACAGTAACTCAATTGAAATCCACCGCTCAATAAGTATTTCTGCAGTAATGCTCTGGTTCTGCAACTTTGGTGGGAACCCAACAGCTTTGTGCCACTGTTCCTTCACTGGTTCCCACATGTCCTGGTCTTCAGCCAGCACTGCAAGGTCTAGCTCCTCATCTGCCAGTCTTTGCAGTAAATCTTGCAATATTCCAGTGCATTTTCTTGTGCACTGCTCTTGAAGAAGTGCTGCAACCTCTTGGTGTGCCTATTAATGTTCCAAAACATTGCTGAAGGCATTGTGATAGTCTTTTGAGCTCTTGACATTGTAGCCTTGTCTGTCAGTGGGATCTCCACTCTGTCAACAATGGAGGCTGTGGAGGCTGTAGTAGATAAATTGCCTTTTTCAGCAAACTTGTCAACCTTGCTGGAGTGTAGCTCAAATGGCTGTGCTTCCAACTCTGGTGAAAACAGCATTCTCTTGTTGGTAATTCTTTTTGGCTATGATGGGATTCAGTCTGTTCCTGGCTTGTGGCGTTGATTGGCAAGAACTGCAGTTTTTTTTACATGCCTCCCTGTCTCAGGCTTGGGTAGACATTTTTCCTTTTACCTTTTCCTTTATCACTGCCAGGTCTTTCACTGCTACTTTGTCTGAGTCCTTCTTGTAATGAACTGTGTTCTCTCCTTGATAAATTATGTTCTGACGCATCTGTTTTGGCCTGCTTGTCCCTTGCTGGCACTCTTCTGGCAACCTGACCTTTCTTTTCAGCTTGTTTTGAGCTCTCAACCATAGTTGTGACAGGCTCCTGTAAAAGCAGCTGGTTTTTATCACTGCCAGGTCCTTCACTGCTACTTTGACTGGGTGCTTCTTGAGTGATACTACTCTTTTTCCTTGATACATGTTATGCTGGTGCATCTATGTCTGCCTGCTTGTCCTTAACTGGCACTCTTCCAGCTGCCTGATGTCTCTTTGACGCTTGTCTAGAGCCTTTGGCCCTGCTTGTAGCAGGCTCTTGAGGAAGCCGCTGCTTTTTAGCCATGGCACCCTTGTTCTTCTGTCTTTGATAGTCTCTGCATTCTTAAGATACTTTCTTAGCATACCAATGCTGGCCAAAAATCCATTTGCCTGTTTGAATCCAGCATAATGCTCATGGAACAAGTCAAGTGCATTCTGCTTGGCCTTGAGTTCCTGATGGTCCCATGGTATGCTGGCCTTAAGGTGATGGCATGCTAGACTTCTGATGGCCTCTTATATATCATTCCACTCTTCATTATTGCACTCAGTGGCTTCACAGATCTTCAATGTCTTTTGATTTTTAGGCTTTGGAATAAACACCACATTGGCTCCCTCCCATGCTGTGATAGGTTTTCTGTGGGCTTTATCTTTGGGCACTGTTGTTGTTCTTCAAAGACTCTACAGTGTTCCTCTGCTGTTACATTGGGAAATGGCTCAATTCTTGGCTGTGACATTGAGCTACTTGAGTTCCTTCTTCGCAGCAAAGATACTGCTTTCTCTACCTGGGATAATGATTACTCTACACATATTATCTGCTCATCCTGTTTCCAGACTACATCCTGATTTCTCTGGGCCATTGCATCTATCCTATCAGCCACTGCACCTAATTGCTTCATTAATGCTTTGGTATGAGCTGACAACAAACTTGCTAATATGGGTGGTGGTGATGTTATCATGGCCACTTTCTGATCTTCAACTGAGGGTACTGAGTTTGCTACATTCTTATCTGCCTGAGCATAATGGTCAGCTTGTAGCTCTGCAGGTTCTCAATTGCCTACTTGAATGAGAGCCTGAGGAGTCCCCATTATTACCTTCAATGGGCACACTATCCACAGGGCCTTTTTTGAATGTAGCCCTGCTTGTTGCACTGAATGTCAAAGCAAGCTGTTGTCCAACTGTTCTTCTATTGCCATCAGCAGTGGGGTTTGGTGGAGAACCAGATGACTTTGCTTTATTTTTTGGCGGCATATATATGGAAGTGAGTCAAACCAAAAGGGAAATAGTGCTACATATATGTGTGTATGTGGTGCCACAACTTTATTTATAATGCTTACTATGGTGGGTCATCATTGAATCTTACACCCATGTAGGTGCAATGTCTCAAATACAAACTGTCTTAAGTTTACATGAGTATTAGCCCAAAAGTGAAATAATAGCGTTTCATTGTTGAAGGTCAAATTGTTTGCCCCATGGACAAGACTACTTTTACTCAATGCCGTAAGAGAAGAGAAAATAGACCATGTGGCTATTGTGGCAAGCCTCTCAGCCATGAAGCACGCAGACAGCATAGGAAGTATTACAAGGATCACAGCCAGTGTTTTGCCACCCAAGTCATATTTGAACATTCATTGGTCACTGCTGTATCAACATTATCTTGCCAGCCAGTGGATACTTCTATATTGGCACCTGGCTGTCTTTGTCACCTTGCACAAACTGAGTCAGGTGAGTTTGTAATGCCTTTAGGCTAACCTTAACTATCCAAATATGGCACGCAGAGTGATAGCTCTGACAAAGAAGGTTCACTGATGGATTTGATCCTATCTCCCCTAACAACAGTACCATGTATGAGCTCAGTCAAGTCCCTATATGCAATGAGACAATACCTGTTGAAACAAATGCCAAGGATACTTTATGGAGCCAAGTGAGCCCAGTAATCCATCTACTAGTGAATGATGTAACATTGTGGCTGGAGAAGTGGTGTGTTTCCACTAATATCTGTAATGGGGGCTTTGTGGATTTATTACTACATCTTGCCAAATTCATACCAGGATACAACTTACCATGTACATGGTACAAGTGGACAACTGTCATGTGGCAGGCAACATATGGTCCAGAGACTGTCCTGATTCCAGCATGTGTTAACAGTTGCATGGCATTCATATCCAAAAATGCTACTATTGCAATGTTTCCAAATTGTCAGGAATTCACCACCATTGAGGGAAAACATTGTTCACACTCTAAATATATTCCAGTCATACCCTGTCTGAGGAAGCTGATGCAGTCCAACTAATATTGCAAAGCTATACAGTACCACACTTGGTATCAATCAAGCGCAAACGTATCCAATATATTTGATGGCAAACCTTGCAAACAGCAAAGAAGCAAGGGCTACTTTGAAGGTATGTATGACCATGCCTTTGCTTTAGCACTTGATGGATTCCCATTAAACAAGTATCCTACCAGCAAATCCTGCTGGCCACTGATTCTCATCAATCTGAATCTGCCACCCATCTTATGGTATCAGAGCAATAATCCAATGGTAGTGTCACTGGTATCTGGGCCTAAATCACTGTCTAACCTGGATAGCTACCAGTATCCATTGCTGGATAAACTTCATATGCTTTCTATCAGGATAACAGTAAATGGCCGTCATGTAAAAGCGCATATTTTTATCTGCATTGGAGATACCCCAGCCATCAGCAAGATAGCAGGTTTTTCCAGGCACAATGGACAGTATTGCTGTCAAATGTGTGAGATCCTGGGGACTTACTCCATAACTCACACACACGATTATTACCCAAACACCAGCACTAAGAACATCATCTTTTCACAGAGGGAATGTACAGAAGTAAGCATGCAATTGCAGCAAAGCTGGCAAGCTATAAGCCATTGGACAGAATATGGAATCAATTGGCCACCAGGGATACTTAAGATAGAGGGTAACTGTTGGAGCAAAAGCTTTCCACTGGGAGCAATGCATTTGCTTATCAGCAATATCCCTATACTGATGACCAAGTTGTACATGGGGCATTTCAAGCTAAATGAGCCCTTTAAGATACCAGAGAAATTTGAAAAAATTGGCAAGATATTGCAGAGTATCCGCTACCCTAAGTACTTCTCACAGGCTTCAGTTAATATTCATATGCATATGCAGCAATACAAGTGCAAAGACTAGATGAACTGGATATGTATTTATTCAAGTGATGTTCTGAAGCCATTCCTACCAAGAGTACATTGGAAGCACTGGGAGTCATATGTGGAATTTGTAGGAATATATATCCAGAGGTGGATCACTAATGCCAACTTGACGCATCTACAGCTGTTGTGTGAGGAGTTTGTGATGGGATTTGAGTGGCTATACTACAAACATAAAGCTGAACATGTAGATCTCTGCCGCTACTGTATCCATTCTCTACTCCAACTTGCACTGTGTGTGGAGAATATTGGGCCTTGCTTCACCTTTTGGGAGTTTCCTATGGAGTGGATGTGTGGGGAGATAGGAAGACAAGTCAAGTTGCAGGTACTATCATATCCCAATCTCATCAAGAATATTACCTTCAAGTCCATCATGGATGTGATATGTTGGCACATGGAGGACAGCCAGAAAGAGTTGGAAAATACTGAGGACAAATGTGCACATGGAGACACCTATGCCTATGGCATTAAGAAGCTAAGCAGCCCCAATGCGTGGGTAATTAGTTAAGTAATGCAAGGTTGGGTTGGGTGCAACAAGCAACAAATTTTTATCAGGAAAGCTCCACCAATATATGCCAGATTTCTTGTGGTCACAAGGCAACTTCTACACCACTCAATATGGAATTCACAAAAACAAAAGCCAGAGCGCACCTATAAGGAGGACTAGAATCAGCAAGGAGAAGGAATACATTAGCTAAATACTAAGAAGTTCTTTGCCAATATTCAGGAGGTATCCATGGCAGAAGTGGCAACAACCAAGCATATGTTTGCAAGATGTATATGCTACCAGCAGTACAAGGTATATGGTAACTTTGCAAGTATCACACTAAAAAGCCGTAAAGTTGAGGTGATAGAAGTATGTCAATTGCAGCAGGTGTGCACATTTGTAGAGGCTAGTAAGCAGGAGGCCATAGTATTTTTTGATTCAAACTATATGTATAATACCCAAGGTAGTAGTGGGTAAGCAAATAAAGAAAGGTGATTCTAAAGTGGAATATATGAATTGCACAAGGGGAGGTAGAAAAAGGAAATATCATTTGGTAAATTGGTACGGTAGCATTATACAGAACCAGAGGTAGGCCGTCACACTGCTAAGAAAATGCCTTCAGAGTCTTGCGGTGAGGCCGTCAAAATACCGTCATGTTTCTTGCCATATAAAGCAATTGGAAGTCCTGGCCAACTGGATCCACTTAATATAGTAATAGATTGCTGAAAGACCGTAACAATACCATGCAAATATCTTCACAGCACCAATTAAAAATTGTCAAGTTTATCCCTTTATTTGGCTGTAAAATTTGCAAAGCACCATCATGATCTTGTTATAGGATTGTCAGGAGGGTCACTAGTTCTAAGCTGCTGTTATTATGACGGTCTCTAAACAGGATCTTGACAGATGATCCGGATTGGATCCACCCACAGGACCAAATTATTTTTCATAGGGTTTGGCTGCAATAGCCAATATTAAACTGATGGAATTAAACTTGCCTACTGGTGTAAAGGTCTCAGTATAGTCAAGTCCTTTTGTTTGAGAGTATCCTTTAGCCACAAGTCTTACTTTGTATCTTTCAGCTGTACCATCAGCCTTGCATTTAGTCTTAAAGACCCATCTGCATCCAATTGATTTTTTGTTGATTGGTAATTTGACCAAGTCCCAAGTTTGATTTTCCATTAGGGCCTGATATTCCTCAGTCATTGCAGATCTCCAAAACTTAGTCTGAGGGTTACTTAGGGCTTCTGTTACAGTCTGTGGTTCATTGACATTGACTGAATGGGCATATGCTAAGTTTGCACCCTCATTAATGTAGTAATTTGGGCTATTTCTTGTCCAGTTGGATCTCTGGGCATTTGATACTGGAATGCTCACTTCTAGGATATTCCTGGGCACTGACTCAGGCTAAATCACAGTTTTAGAGCTCTCTGGAGTGAAAAAAACTTTATTGTTTTGCTCTGATTCCATCCTCATAATTGGTAGATTTAAGATCAGAAATTTGTCATGATCTGATATCATTTTTTGTGACAATTTTGAATTTTCATTAAACAACACATCCCTGGACTTGATCAGCTTCTTTGCTTTGGCATTGTAGAGTCTGTATGCTTTACTCTGATGCAGTTGTCCAAAAATATGTATTTTGCACTTTTCCCTATGAAAAATCTCAAACTTGGAATTCATCTGATTTTCAGTCAGTACTCTGCTGGTATTCTAATGGTATTTAGCTGGTATTCAGCTGGTATTTTTTGTTCATATATCCAGTTACAATATTGGATGGAAATAGTGGGCAGCTAATCACCAAATTTGGCATGAATCAAGGTTGGCCTAGTCTCCTCTTGTAAAATATGTCTGCTTGTCTGCCCAACTGCTAGTACACGAGATAGTGATAGTTGTCAGATTTGAGAAACTTGGAATGCAGCTGATTTTATGATGGTATTCTGCTGGCCTTTTCTTAATATTTTTTCTTAGGACTTTTTGGCTCAAATTTTGACTGATTTCTGGGAGTTTTCTTAGCATATGTTGTACACCTAAATATTCTTAGATATTCTGCACTTGGGCTGTATCCATACTATGCTTCAAATGGAGTAGAATCATAAAGTATTCTGCTATAGCTCCTATATTAAGTTATACCCCTGTGGTAACTGATTCCACCCAGATGTCATAGGATAATTTTTAAAAATGAATTGTAGATCTTACCATATCATTTATTCATCTGTTTGCACATTCTGCTACTCCATTTTGCTGCAGGGAGTATGGTACATTAGTCTCTTGCTTTATTCCGTGAATTTTGCAGAAGTGGATGAAGAGTTTTGATGTATATTCTCCACCATTGTCAATGCATATTTTTTTAATTTTTTCATTAGTTTCTTTCTCCAATATGGCTTTAAACTTGCTGAACTTAGACAAGCTTCTTCCTTTCTCTCCATGAAATAGACCCATGTGTATCTTGTATAATCATAAATAAGAGGGATTATATATTTCATCTCATCTAAGTAGAAATTTTGCATAGGTCCACACAGACCTGAGTGAATCAGATCTATTTTTTTCCTATTTTTAATTAACCAAGAGCTCTTGAATGGTTGTCTGGCTTGTTTCCCATATATGCAGGCTTCACAGAGCTCCAAATTAGCTAGGGAATCAGTGTTTACTCTGAAAATTAGCTGATCTTTAATCATTTTGCACAAATAATCAAAATTGATGTGTCCAAATCTCCTGTGCCAAAGCATTGGTGTTTCTTCATTTGAGTTACTTATATTGGCTTTCAGATATGATGGAATATATATCAACCTATACAGATTCTGATCTCTGATACCCAGAGCAATATGGGCCTCATTTTGATCAGTGATCCTGCATCCAGAATTGTCAAAGCTAGAACTGACTCCTTCTGCTGCTACCTTGCTTATAGATAGCAGGTTCTTGGCTATTTCTGGTACATAGAGTACTTCTTTCAAGGTCAGTGTATGGCTTCCTTCACTGCTTTCAAGGCTTGCTTTGATAGTTCCTTCTCCCACTGTATCAAGTGTTCTGTCATCACCCATGAAAACCTTCTTAATTAGAATTTCTTGATATTGGGTAAAAAGTTCTTTTTGGTGTGTAAAGTGTTGAGATGCTGCAGAGTCAATATACCACGTCTGAGAATCCCTGTTTATGGTCATATTTAGTGCAGATATGATTAGTCTTTCCTCAGCTGTTGCAGCATTTCCATATTCAGGCTTTTTCTGCTTATTATCTCTCTTTTTCAGGCACTGGTTTGATGTGTGCCCTCTCCTTTTGCAGGCTACAAGGCCCTGAAACCTGTCTGTCAGGCTATTCAGGATGTTTACTATCACATTCCCATCAGTAGCTGGCATGCCCACAAATTCCATCTGATCCACCAGCAGGGTAAATCTGGTAATTAGATTTTTCATTTCTTCTCCTGGCAGCATCTTTGTAGTAAAGAATATTTGTCTAAAATACATTCTCTTGGCAGCTGAACATGACTGGTAGGTGTCTTCTAGTGCCTTCCAGGCATTCTTTGCTGTTTTTGCTCTTGAGCATTGAATTTGCAATTTGTCTTTAACATAAAGGGGTGTGCAGCTTAAGGCACTTTGTTCTTTCTTCTGGTACTTTAAGGCTTCCTCCCTCACAATTTTAGGAGGGCATTCTTCTCCCATGACAATATCCCAAAGGCCTCTTTCTGTTGTAAAAATTGTAATTCCACCTAAATATTCACCTAACTTAGTCACTTAGATCATTACCTTCAAATCCTAGAGAATACTGACCAATTTCCTTGTTGGGATTTACTTAGAATATAGACTTGTTCCATTGTACCATTGATCATAGTGCCAGAAAGTGCTGTATATTTTGCTATTAATTTGATATTTTAGGGTCATATGCATGTCAATTTTGATCCCAAATTGGCACTGTATGGCACCATCTGGCACTCTGTGGCATAATCAAGCACCATCTGGCATGCTATGGCACTCTTGGGCACTATGATCAGCTGGAATGATGGAACAAGTCTTATTTTCACCAAAATACCAGGTACTCAGAACATGAAAATTCTCAGAGTTGTCCAAACAGCCCCAAACTTTGCGCACATGTTCTTGGGACCTTCCTTGAACTATTCAACATGCTTGTTATGTCAAGATCATGTAAAGTATTAAAATTACTTTTACATTCAATAAATAATCAAGTGAAAGCCACATAATCTACATGTCCTCCTAATCACTTCCAATATCTCCAAGACTCTTACAACATGTTATGAGCCCCAAGTTATTACTCTCTGCAATATCTACCACTACTATTACTGGAGCTTTTCCCTCTGCTGAAAAGTTGGATGGATCTAACTACCAAGTGTGGAAGGTGAATATTAAGATGCTGCTACAAGAAAGAGGCCTTTGGAATATTGTCATGGGAGAAGAATGCCCTCCTAAAAACATGGGAGAGGAAGCCTTAAAGTACCCAAAGAAAGAACAAACTCCATTAACTGCATTTGCATCAATGTCAAGGACAAACTGCTAATTCAATGCTCAAGAGCAAAAACAGCAAAGAATGCCTGGAAGGCATTACAAGACATCTACCAGTAATGTTCAGCTGCCAAGAAAATGTATCTGAGACAAAAACTATTTACTACAAAGATGCTGCCAGGAGATGAAATGGAAAATCTAATTAACAGAACTACCCTGCTGGTAGATGAGATGGAATCAGTGGGCGTACCAACTACTGATGAGTATGTGATAGTTACCATCCTGAATAGCCTGACAGATGAGTTTCAGGGCCATGTATCAGCCCTAGAGTCCAGAACCAAAGATTTGACCTTAAATTACATATATGGACGGCTCCTAGATGAAGAATTAAGAAAATCAAGCACTGTGGTGGTGTATAAGTCCAAGGGAGAGATATGTCCAACACTTCTCAAGTGTTTTGTGTGTGGGGTGTTCACTGGGTGTGATAACTTCTGGCAAAAGCTTGCTAGGAATACTTGGGTACTGTCTCTAATCTAATGTGATGGGGAATAAAGCCACAAGCTTGTCAAGAGAAAACTATTGAGCTACAATCCCCAACTTAGTTGGTGTCTTAACAAAAGTATGTGCTGGGTTCAGCATCCTTTGAGATGACAATGTACTAAAGCTTCCAAAGTCAAAACAACTGTAAACCCCACCAGCAGGGACTTGATAAGAATGCAGCTGTGGTCAATAGTTACAAAGACAGAAAAGTATCTTTGCCTGTGCAAGAACAAACTTGGGAAAGAATCAAATATAGTAAAAGATACCTACTTGGAGTATTCCTCACAAGTTGTGCCTCCAAGGTCAGTTGACTGTCAGCACTGTTTCCTGGGAGTGTCCTGTGATCTGGGGTTGGAAGTTCAGGTAGCAGCAGGTAGCAGTGATCACACTAATCAACAAGTTGGTATACTGATAAAAGGGATGGTGATTTATTGTTGAGGGATAGACTCCCTTATATACTTTTCTCACTGGCTAAGTGATTACTAATCATGGTGTTCCAGAAGGTTCTGGATATCAATAGAAATCTTAATGACATCAGAATGTTCTAAGTAAGTGCCAGAGGGTTCCAAGAGGCACAGCACATCCCACCAATCAGGAATCTGTACTCTGAAACCTGTGTAACATAGGGATCCCATATATAGTATGGAAATGGTAGGGATGATGATATGGGTTGATCATGTGTCACAGGTACTGGCGTGGGTACTTGCCTAATATAGAAGCACTTACAGCTAGTAATCTTACATAAAGTGAGGGATAACTTATGCAATAAGGTAAGCAGGTGTGATAGTCAACCGGCTTATGGGATAGTACTGATCAGGTAAGACAAATAGGATAAATCTAAAATAAATGTAGTAGAAATATAAGGAAGTAGAAAATATGGGAATGAGCACATCTGTCAGTGGGTGTCACTGTGACCCCACTACAGCACCAATAAGAAGGAAGAAGAAAATGCTTTAATAAGCAATGATAACCAACAAAGGAGGTACTCAAGACCCTACAAAGGCAACTGCAACCTGTTTTGCAACTACTGCAAAAGGAAAGGACACACATCAGACTGGTGTTTCAAAAACAGAGATAATCAGCAAAAGAAGCCTGAATACGGAAATGCTGCAACAACTGAAGATAGACTATTCATATCTGCACTAAATATGACCACAAGCAGGGATTCTCAGACATGGCATATTGACTCTAGAACATCTCAGCACTTTGCACACCAAAAAGAACTTTTTACTCAATATCAAGAAACTCCAATTACAAAGGTACTCATTGGTAACAATAGAACACTAGATGCAGTGGGAGAAGGAACTATCCAAGTAAACCTAAGAAGCAGTGAAGGAAGCCATACACTAACCTTTAATGAAGTACTCTATGTACCAGAAATAGCCAAGAACCTACTATCTGTAAGCAAGGCCACAGCAGAAGGACTCAGTTTCAGCTTTGACAATTCTAGATGCAAGATCACTGATCAAAATGGTGCCAATATTGCTTTGGGTATCAGAGATCAGAATCTATACAAGTTGACTTGTATTCCATCATATCTGGAAGCCAATAAAAGTAACTTAAGTTAAGAAACACCAATGCTTTGGCACAGGAGATTTGGACACATTAATTTTGATTATTTGCACAAAATGATCAAATATCAGCTAATTTCCGTATTAAAATTGATCCCCCAGCTAGTTTGGAGCACTGTGAGGCCTGCATATGTGGGAAACAAGGCAGACAACCATTCAAGAGCTCTGAGTTAATCAAAACTAAGAAAAATAGATCTAATTCACTCAGATCTGTGTGAACCTATACAAAGTTTATCCTAAGGCGGAATGAAGTATTTAATCACATTTATTGATGATTATACAAGATACACATGAGTCTACTTCATAGAGAAAGAGGAAGAAGCTCTTTCTAAGCTCAGGGAGCTCAAAGCCATGGTGGAGAGAGAAACTGGTGAAAAAATCAAGAAAATATGCTCTGACAATGGTGGAGAATATACCTCAAAACTCTTCATCCACTTCTGCAAAATTCATGGGGTAAGCAAGTGACTAATGTACCATACTCCCCACAGCAAAATGGAGTAGCAGAATGTGCTAACAGATCAACAATTGATATGGCAAGATCTATGATCCATGATCAAAAATTATACTACAATTTTTGGGTGGAATCAGTTGCCACTGCTTATTTCCTTAAAAATAAGAGTTATAACAGGATACTTTGTGATTCTATTCCATTTGAAGCATGGTATGGATATAGATCAAGTGCAGAACATCTAAGAATTTTTGGGTGTACAGCATATGCCAAGAAACTGCCCGTAAATTGGTCAAAATTTGAGCCAAAAAGTGTAAAATGCATATTTTTGGGCTACTGCAATGAGAGTAAAGCATACAGACTCTATAATACCAAAGCAAAAAAGCTATTCAAGTCCAGGGATGTGTTGTTTGATGAAGATTCAAAATTTTCACAAAAAGTGACATCAAATGATGACAAAAATATGATCTCAAGTTCACCAATTGTCAGGATTGAATATGTGCAAAACAATGAAAATTTTTTCACTCCAGAGGACTCTATCACCATGGTTCAGCCTGAATCAGTGCCCAGGAATATCCCAGAAGGGATCATTCCAGTATTAAATGCCTGGAGATTGAATTGGACTAGAAATAGCCCAAATTACTATATCAATCAAGGTACAAACTTAGCCTAAGCCTATTCATTCCATATTGATGAGCCCCAGACTGTAAAAGAGGCCCTAAATAGCCCTCAGACAAAGTTTTGGAGATCTGCAATGACTGATGAATATCAGGCCCTGATGGAAAATCAAACTTGTGACTTTGTCAAATTACCAATCAACCTTAAATCAATTGGATGCAGATGGGTCTTCAAGACAAAATACAAGGCTGATGGTACACTTGAAAGATACAAAGCAAGACTTGTGGCCAAATGATACTCTCAAACAGAAGGACTTGACTATACTGAGACATTTGCACTGGTAGCCAAGTTTAATTCTATCAGATTAATATTGGCTATTGCAGCCAAATATAAGTTTTTTATTCATCCAATGGATGTAAAAACTGCTTTTTTGAATGGAGAACTTGATGAGGACATGAATATGGACCAGCCTGATGGGTTTGTTGACCAAGATAAACCCATTTGGTCTGCAAGCTTAAAAAGTCACTATATGGTCTCAAATAATTGCCATGAGCCTGGAATTGCAAGATAGATTCTTATTTGGAATTGTTGAGTTTCAAAAGGAGTAAGGCTGACTATAGTATATACTATAAGCCAGATAGAGCAAATCCAGCTCTATTAGCACCATATGTGCATGATCTTATTATAGCCACCAATAACCTAAAAACATTGGAAGAGACTAAATCCAGCCTATCTAAGGAGTTCAAGATGTCCGGTCTAGGAGAACTCAGTTACTACTTAGGGACTAAGCTCTCCATAGACAGAAGTACCCAGACTATTACCCTAATCCAATCCAAGTATATTCAAGATATTCTAATGAAGTACCAAATGGAAGACTGTAAACCGGCAGCTACCCCAATGGAGATAAACCTTAACTAGGTCAAAACTCAACCAAATCAAGAGAGCTTGGTGCCACCTGAAAGCCCTTACTTTCCATATAAATCTATGGTTGGCAGTCTGATGTATATCATGCTTGGAACATGTCCAGATATCTCATATTCAGTGGGAGTTGTCAGCCAAGATAGTCAGAAATATGGATCTGATCATATTGCAGCAGTTAAGCAGATTTTTAGATACCTAAAAGGAACTGCTGATATCTGCTTAAGATACACTTATAAGGATTCACAATAGGATCTTGTGGGATACTCTGATGCAGATTGGAAACAAAATTTGGAAGACAGAAGATCCACCACAGGATACACCTTTCTTTACTGTCAAGGAGCAATTTCATGGAGTTCAAGAAAGCAACCCACCATTGCACTGTCTACCACAGAGGCAAATATATGGCAGCCTGTGAAGCTACAAAAGAAGCAGTGTGGTTAAGAAAGCTTTTTCAGATTTAGGCCTATGTCAAAAAAACTCCTATTACTTTATTTCAAGATAATCAAGGATGTATAAAATTAGGTAGAAATCCAACTTTTCATGCTAGAACTAAGCACATAGATATTAGGCATCATTTCATACATGAAGCAATAGAAAATAACTTGGTTAGTTTAGTTTACTGTCCTTCAGATGAAATGATTGCTGACATATTTACCAAACCATTAGCTAGAGACAAGTTTGAATATCTTTAGTCAAAATTAGGACTAGTCAGTATGAACATTTAGCTGAGTGGGAGTGCTGTAAGAATTTGTAATTCCACCAAAATATTCACCTAACTTAGTCACTTAGATCATTACCTTCAAATCCTAGAGAATACTGACCAAATTCCTTGTTGGGATTTACTTAGAATACTTTCACCAAAATACCAGGTACCCAGAACATGAAAATTCTCAAAGTTGTCCAAACAGCCCCAAACTCTGCACACATGTTCTTGGGATCATCCTTGATCTATTCTATGTGTTTGCTATGCCATAACCATGTAAAAATATAAATACTGCCTTTACATTCAATATATTATCAAGTGAAAGCCACATAATCTACTTGTCCTCCCAATCACTTCCAATATCTCTAAGACTCTTACAACACTTTCTTGTAGCAGCATCTTCATCTTCACCTTCCACACTTGGCAGTTAGATCCATCCAACTTTTCAGCAGAGGGAAAAATTCCAGTAATAGCAGTAGTAGACATTGCAGAGAGTAATAACATGGGGCTCATAACCTATTGTAAGAGTCTTGGAGATATTGGAAGTGATTGGGAGGACAAGTAGATTATGTGGCTTTCACTTGATAATATATTGAATGTAAAAGTAGTATTTATATTTTTACATGGTCATGGCATAACCAACACATAGAACTGGCTTAGGAAGGTCCCAAGAACATGTGTGCAAACTTTGGGGCTGTTTGGACAACTTATCTAACTTTCATGTTCTGGGTAAATATTCTAAGTAAATCCTGGCAAGGAATTTGGTCAGTATTCTCTAGGATTTGAAGATAATGATCTAAGTGACTAAGTTAGGTGAATATTTAGGTGGAATTACAAATTATTACAACATATAATAGGTTTAGGAAGGTCCCAAGAACATGTGTGCCAAGTTTGGGGCTGTTTGGGCAACTTTTCTAATTTTCATGCTCTGGGTACCAGATATTTATGTGAAAATATTCTAACATTTGTAGGTATTGCTCTAAGTGATGAAGTTTGGTCAATATTTAGGTGCAATTACAAATTTTTACAACAGAAATTAAATGTATAACAATACAGCATTATAAGTGGTATGGATTAGCAACCATGTTGGTGAGTAATAAGTGCAGTGCAGTGCAGTCATATTTATATTGAAAATACAGTTATTACGCCCAAGTATTGCCAGCTTCTAGCCGGTCAACAGATAGATTGTGGGTATCAGGCAAAATGTATCACTACATAAGGCATTCAATACTCCCACTAATCCTGTAATGGTTTAAAACACCTAATTGAGGGCGGATGCACACATAAAGTGCTTCGCTTCGAAATTTAGCCTTTTAATACGATAATGAGCAAACGCCAACTCTGAGGGTTCAGAGAGGACCAGCATTCCACTTGGCATCCCACACACCTAATACCACAGCAAATTAAACTACAGAATCGAAACATTCAAGACACGGCAGTTGCAACATATCCATAGTCATTTCGCAAGCATCCATTAGACGTGTTACGATATCTTGTTTATTGATGACGGGTTTACGTATTTGATATAACATCCGCTTAATCGAAAAGACCGAAGCCCATATCGTCATCAGACTCTTCCTTGGCCTCTTCCTTCTCTTCAGCAGCGGGGGCAGCCTCAGCGGCACCGGCGGCGGCACCACCAGCAGCGGCGGCGGGGGCGGAACCAGCAGAACCAACGTTCATCAACAAGTCCTTGAGGTCCTTGCCAGCCAAAGCCTTGGCGAAGAGGGAAGCCCAGACGGGTTCAACTTCGACGTTGGCAGCCTTGGTGAGGGCAGTGAGTTTATCAGCCTATATGAACGGAGTTAGTGGCTAAATCATCGAGGCTGGGGATGAACAATACGTACGGTGATCTCAACACCGTCATCTTGAAGGATGAGAGCAGCGTAGACAATAGCTTGTTCGGCAGACATTTCGATCTGGATGGCTCAAAGGCTACAAATGTAAAGGAGAAGGAACAAGTGGTCGCAATGCTCGGCCTCTTTTGTTACATTCACTACTTACTATCCTGGGTAAAGGAGAATTTTTGAGAAAAAAAATCTTTTTGCCGCTGAATTTATTGGCTATCGGAATGGATGTGATGAACGTGAACTTGAATATGAATAGAATGCAAATGTGAGTGTGAATGTGAATGTGAATGTGAATGCGGTTGTAAATTTGAGTGTATGCTCGGTGATATGTCAAGTAATGGAAATCTGGTGTTTATTTCAGAGAAAATGATGAGGTGAATGGAATGTATGCATGAAACGCTATGTGTCCCTGAGCTTATAAGAAGCCCTCAGGATATTCTCTAGGGATGGGAGTCTTGGTGAATTTCTGCACTTTGTGAACTGGCTTGCGGTGACCAGGGAACTTCTTGGAGAATACCGTGTATTTTTGCCATTTGCTCATCTCTGTGCAGCGTGGAAGTTTTTGCGCAGTTTCCTATATAGAGCATACCTATGAATGGTGTTGTCGAGTGTATCGCGGGTATTAGCTGCTACTTACGAGAGCTTTGCATTCGATGCCGGAGCTGCTAACAGCTTGAATGACATCATCAACCGCTCTAAGTCTCTTACGGACGTTGGCTTTGCGTGTCTTACTCAGACGGAAAGGTACTTTCCTTTATACAAGGTCACTTTAGTATCAGTTTTATGTGCAAATTGGATCGGCTCTTCGTTATACTTACCAAAGAAGACCACCTTGAGCGACGAAAGTACTACGGAACGCACCAAACATTATAGTAAGAAATACGAAAGTGAAGTCAGGAAATTCCCACTCACCTCTAACCTTTTCAAAGTTAGAATCATCAAAATTTTTTGTTCCCCGCACCCATCCCAAAGATGGGTTAATTTAATCAATCATGAGACTTCCTGCAGATATATTCTCCATAAATATATACAACTGTACAATGGCACTGGAAATCTACTCTTTGTTGTGAACTAACGCTGCTCCGAAGAAATGGATGAAGATCGTTCTGGTGGCGAGAGCTCTCTCTCTTTTGAAGAAACAAAGTAAGTTCGCCTGTCAATTCAACCGATCTATTCCTGCACTTGAAATTTCGACTGAACGCTTCGAATGTTTCTTTAATTTACATAGTCTCGGCATACTGGATTGATTTATTAACTTTCGATTCTTAAAGTAAGCTACGTATCTCTCTAGGTCTGAAACCACTGGAACCTGGAAAAGGATCCACGAAAGATCGGGCGGCTGAAGAGAATTATACCAAATACCAAGAGGAGCAAGCGGCAAAAAGTGCAACTCAAGAGGTCAAGGCGAGAATAGAAAAGTAAGCATATTTATTTTTGTAGTACTGGACCAGAGACAGTTCTAACGGATCCCCTTTTTTTACACAACCATAGGTCGAAAAGTAGGAGAAAGTTAAATGAAAAGCTTTCAGGTCAAGGATTGGGAGATGAGGCGGATGTTGATGATACTTTGGATTGGGTAAAGAAGTCACGACAGAGAGAGAAAGAGTTGGCCAAGAAGCGAATGCAGGAGTTGAACAATCTGGATGCTGAGCTTGAGCAATCAGCAAAAGTCAAATACTCTGGAGGTAGAGCATAGTTCCAAACAACTCAATCGAATTGTTTACTGTCTGCTTCAATGCATATATTTATGGTGTTTTCTTCTTTTAGATAGCCTTAGTGGAATGAAGGTCGCGCACAATCTTGGTGACTTTGAGAGCGGAGAAGTGATTCTTACTCTAAAGGATAGTAACATCCTGGAAGAAAATGGCGATGAGTTGTCAAATATCCAGTTAGAGGAACAGGAGAAATTACGTCAAAACATAGAAAACAAAAAGAAGCGACCCATTTATACTGGATATGACGATGAAGAGTTTCAAGGGGACATTGGTCAAAAGAGATCTATACTTTCACACTATGACGAAGAAATCGATGGTCCAAAGAAGGATTTCTTTGTTCTGAATTCAAAGGGGGAAGCCTCATTGGATCGAGAGCGTGAACGTGAAGAGGTCGCGGCAAAGCTAAAGTCACAGGCTGTTACATTATCATTCGAGAAAATGAATGAGATCCAGGATTACTACACAGCTGAAGAGGTTGAGGTCACATTCAAAAAGCCAAAGAAGAAGAAAAAGAAGAGCTCCAGACGCAAGGCCGACTTGGGCTTCTTGGACGATTCCAACGAAAAGAACAAACAAGAGGCCGATATGGAGTTGGATTCGAATACTCCGGCCACTTCTACAACCAATAGATATACCAACCAAGACGAGGCCAATTTCGTTGATGACGAAGATCTGCAGCAAGCTTTGGCGAGAGCCCGGAGACTAGCAGTGAAAAAGCAAAAGCGGAGCATCGAGGAGGTTGCCAAAGCTGTGCTAGAGACTAATGAAGCAGTCGCTGACGATTCACAGGGTGGCCTCATCATTGATGACACCTCAGAGTTTGTGAAGAACTTGGGATCCATCCCTACTTTGCCCATAAACCCTACTGGGGTGCAGCATCGGGAGAGAGCTGCCAGCCCACAGCCTATATCAGCCCCTCAAGCCGATTCAATGGAGATTGATGCCGCGGTCGATTCCACAGCAGAGACCCCAGCGGTGAAAGAGCAATCGGTGGCTATTGTTGAAGAGGAGCCTTTAGTTAGTAGCGGTCTTGCAGCAACATTGGCTCTACTTCAACAGAAGGGAATATACGAGGGTATGACTGAGGAGCAGAAAGAGCGTGAAAAGATTCAGAGAGAGAGACAGAGATGGATTTCGGAGCAAAGAACGCAGAGTAGTGGGTCGTCTTCTCGTCGTGAGCGTTCACCCTCAAGATCCAGAGATCGGTATTCCCGTGACAGATCTCGCTCTCGAGACCGCCGTAGAGATGTGGATGACGAGTGGAAACGCTTCGAGAATTATAAGCCCGACGTCCATTTGGAATATTCTGATGAGTTCGGCAACCCCGCGAATCAGAAAGAGGCGTTCCGTGCTCAATCTCACAAATTCCATGGAAAGAGCTCTGGCAAACTGAAGGTAGAGAAGCGAATGAAGAAAATGGAAGAAGCGAAGAAGACCCTTGCCATGCTCTAGGCAGCGTGAACGAGAGGTGGAGGGTCGCATATTGTGCTAGACCTCGATTCTTTTCTCTATACTGTACGATAATAAACACGCATTAAATCCCAATGTTTGGCTTTGTTGCAAATTGATTTGAAATCATCTACCAATTGAAACCAGCCTATTTCTCGGATTCACGGTACGTTAACACCGCTCAAGCGCTCACTACTCCTGAAAGCATTTTATTCGCACATCCCCTGTTTGCGTACCGACCAACTGCGAAGATGCAATCTGGTGGGTCTTTGAAAAACAGAAGAAGCAAACTCTTGGTCCTTCTACTTTTGATAGTAGTCTTTGGTGCCATATTATGTGCCGGACACAGGGCTAAGCCAGGTCCGTCAGAGGAAAGTTTATTTCAGGGAAGTCCTGAGGAGCTGGCCAAGAAGTACCACGGGGACATCCCAGCCGGAGATCCAGCCGATTGCCCCTTTCATAAATTCTTTGGCCTGAACCGCAAGTCTCCGGATGAGGCGAGCACGAGAACCGAAGGGAAGTCTACCTTCAGCTTCCTGTTCTCGGAGAGCCCGATGATCTCCTCCTTCTTGGCTACCGCCTACATCTCCCTGTTTCCGAACTTCATTTTGTTTTTCGTCCCGCCCAACATACGCCCAAGTAGCCTGAACATTCTCGTGAGCTTCGCTGTTGGTGGTTTGTTGGGGGATGTCTTCTTGCACCTGCTTCCGCAGGTGTTTTTGGGCGAGCATGGCGAGGTGACCAAGCTCAACGAGGAAACGCTCAAATGGCGTAACCTGTACGTCGGCTTGGGAATATTTGGGGGCTTCCTATTTTTCTTCCTGTTGGACAAATTTATGCGAATTGCCAGTGGCGGAGATGGGCATTCCCACTCCCACTCCACTCCCACTCCCACAGCCCTCAAGAAAAAATCGAAGGCAAGAGCAGCTCGGTGAGCGAGGTCGGGACCGACGCACAACTACGACAACGCAAGAAAACCGACACTGAGCAGGAACAGCCCGTGGCGCAAGAGGCCACTTCCCAGAAGGTCAACCTATCAGCCTACCTTAATTTGATTGCAGATATGACCCACAACTTCACCGACGGACTGGCCATCGCCGCATCGTTCTACACCTCCCCTGCCATCGGGATCTCGACCTTCGCCGCGGTGTTCTTCCACGAGATTCCCCACGAAGTGGGCGACTACGCTATTCTGATACAGTCCGGATTCAGCAGAAGCCGGGCGCTGGGTGCGCAATTCGTGACCGCCATCGGCGCGTTCATGGGCACAGTGGTAGGAGTGATCATCGAGGAGGCCACCAGGAATCCAGATATGATTCCTATATTGAAGGGAGTGCTAGGTGGCGAAAGCGACTCCATCGTCACCGCCAGTGAGATGATCATCCCCGCCACCGCGGGTGGGTTCATCTACATCGCAACCGTGGGGGTGATACCCGAGCTCCTTTCGGACGACTCGGAGGCCACCACCGTCGGCAAGAAGATCCTGGAGTCCTTCTGGCAGATTGTCGCGATGTTCGTCGGCATTGGCCTGATGGTTGGGATCACCATCCTGGAGGAGATGTAGCCGACTGCATCCATGACAAAATTCTATTGGCACCCTCTCAGTAAAATATCGAGGTTTCGCGGACATTGATGACAAAATTCGGGATAATTTATTGGTACATTCCTCCTGATTCTCTTGATTACATGGAAATAAATATCTATCCGCTACACATCATACACGCATCTTTGTTGTCGATAGAGCATTGTAGCTTGGCGTCCTCGATCGCATTCCCCTCCATCTTCAACGCCAGCTGGTCCACGGTGAACTGGATGGCATCGGCGGCGGGCCGGGTTCTCAAGTAGTACATGCCAGTCTTGAGGCCCTTCTTCCAACCGTAGAAGTGCATGGAGGTGAGCTTGGGGTAGGAGGGCTCGGCGATGAAGATGTTGAGTGACTGGGACTGGTCAATGAACGCCCCTCTGTCGGCAGCCATATCGACGATCACCTTCTGCTTGATCTCCCACACGGTCTTGTAAAGCTCCTTGAGCTCCTTGGGAATCGAGGGTATATTCTGAATGGAGCCGCTGTCCGCGATGATTCGGTTCTTCAGGCTGTCGTTCCAGAGACCTAGCTCAACTAGGTCTTTAAGCAGCCATGGGTTGACGATCTGGAATTCGCCGGCCAACACTCTGCGGGTGTAGATGTTCGATGTGTAGGGCTCGAAACACTCGTTGAAGCCAAGGATCTGCGAGGTGGATGCGGTGGGCATGGGGGCTACCAGGAGGGAGTTGCGCACGCCGTGCTTGGCGATCTTCGCCTTCAGCTCGTCCCAGTCCCACAGATCGGTAGGGGTGACACCCCACATGTCGTACTGCAAGATTCCCTGGGAAACGGGAGATCCTTCATACGTCTCGTAGGGGCCATCGCGCTGAGCAAGCTCGCAGGATGCTTCCAACGCAGCGTGGTAGATGGTTTCGAAGATCTTCTTGTTCAGCTCGATCGCACCTGCGGACTCGAAGGGTAGGCGCATCTTGATGAAGGCATCGGCGAGTCCCTGAACGCCTAGACCGACCGGTCGGTGGCGCATGTTGGAGCGGCGAGCCTCCTCGATCGGGTAGTAGTTGACATCGATCACCTTGTTGAGATTCTTGGTAAGGATCTTGGTGACCTTGTGGAGCTCCTCGAAGTTGTAGTGGTCCTTGGAAGTAACGAACGTGGGGAGCGCCAAACTGGCAAGATTGCAGACAGCCACCTCTTCGGGGCTGGAGTACTCCACGATCTCGCAGCAGAGATTGCTGGACTTGATGGTACCGAGGTTCTGTTGGTTCGACTTGCGGTTGCACGAGTCTTTGTAGAGCATGAATGGGTTGCCGGTCTCGATCTGGGCATCCAGGATGGCGTACCACAGCTTCTGGGCCTTGATGGTCTTGCGGGCGAGCCCCTTGCGTTCGTACGAAATGTACAGCTTCTCGAACTCTTCACCCCAGCAATCCTCGAGGCCAGGGGCCTCCGCGGGGCAGAACAGGCTCCAGTCCTCATCCTTCTCGACACGCTTCATGAACAGGTCGGAGATCCACAACGCGTAGAAGAGATCACGGGCTCTGGATTCCTCCTTGCCGGTGTTCTTACGCAAGTCCAAGAAGTCCAGGATGTCATAGTGCCATGGCTCGAGGTAGATGGCAAAGGCGCCGGGTCGCTTGTTGCCACCTTGGTCGACGTATCTGGCGGTGTTGTTGAATACTCGAAGCATGGGGATCAGCCCGTTGGAGGTACCGTTGGTGCCGGCAATGTAGGATCCGGAGGCACGGATCTTGTGCACGTTCAGCCCAATGCCACCGGCAGATTTGGAGATGAGGGCACAGGTCTTCAGTGTGTCGTAGATCCCA
Source organism: Basidiobolus meristosporus CBS 931.73 (assembly GCA_002104905.1). NCBI lineage: Eukaryota > Fungi > Basidiobolomycota > Basidiobolomycetes > Basidiobolales > Basidiobolaceae > Basidiobolus > Basidiobolus meristosporus. The sequence goes on along the minus strand of MCFE01000198.1, from coordinate 73,320 downwards.
TCGATCGAGTCTTCCTTCATGGAAACCAGGAAGCAACTGCTCATCTGGGGGACTGGGGTGCCGGCGTTGAACAGGGTTGGCGAGGCATGAGTGAAGTACTTCTCGGACATGTAGTTGTATGTCTCGATGGCAGCATCGATATCCTCGCCGTGGATCCCAACGGCCACTCTCATGACCATGTGTTGTGGTCTCTCGGCGACCTGGTTGTCCAGTTTCAGTAGGTAAGAGCGTTCAAGAGTCTTGAAACCGAAGTAATTGAAGTTGAAATCTCTGTCGTAGATGATGGCCGAGTCCAGACGCTCCGCATTCTTCATGATGATCTCATAGGTCTCTTTGGCGATTTTGGGAGAAGGCTTCTCGTTTTTGGGATTGACGTAGTGATACAGGTCATGCATGACAGCGGAGAACTGCTTCTTGGTCTCCTTATGAAGGTTTGATATGGCGATACGTGCGGCCAAAATAGCATAGTCGGGGTGCTTTGTGGTCATATAGGCGGCGGTTTCGGCAGCAAGGTTGTCCAGCTCCTGAGTTGTAACACCCTCATAAACGCCAGAAATAACGCGCTGGGCCACAGCGGCGGAGTCGATGTAGTTGGTGTCTAGTCCGTAGCACAGTTTGTTCACTCGGGCGGTGATCTTGTCAAAAGCAACCCGCTCCTGTCTGCCATCACGCTTCTTAACGTACATAACCATGGTTGCAAGTCCCGGTTGTGAGTAATATATAATACAGATGGAAGGGAAGTCTAAGGAGTAAGCTAGTCAAGAGGTAGCAGCACTGGGGGTACCACTTTAAGGCCAATTTGGTGGGTGTTTTGATGACGAAAATTCTTTTATTGTTGTTTACAATCTCCAAGCATCATCGGGAGTGGAAGGTCTATGGGCAGCCGCGAGAAATCAAAACATTCAATTTCCCATTTGATTGGTTTCAAGTCACGGATCTAATAATTGCCAAAGAGGTCAACCTTTCTTCGAAGTGAATTTATCTATGCGTCTACTCTGGGCTGTGATGGCGGGTTAGGGCTAGGGTTAGGGTTAGGGTTGGGGTTGGGGGAGACGGCAATGAATCATCTACAGCTGGCTGGTGCTGATTCGACGAAATCTTGAAGAGCGCTACCTGCCAATGCATGCGCTGATTGGCAGTTATTATCACAAATTATTCTCAATCCTTCTGTAAGCTCTGGATTATTGCCACCACACACGATTGGTGGACAGGCGAGATCCGAGTAAATCCTACCAAGCTCGGGGAGAGTGATTGTGCGTATATGGGGTCATTTATGAATGGATTTATGGCAATTGGCAATGGTTAATGCCTGGTAAGGAGACGAATATGCGTGGATGCTGATTAAATATTGGAGTGATCCTTGGTCCTTTCCCCGAGGAGCGCTTGATCAGAGATGTGTTTGGCCAGAATTTTTTGTTCTGCTAAACCAACCCTGGACATTGTTGAATAATACCCTGGCTTTCTCCAACCGCTTGGATAGTTATTACTGAGCAGTTGGTGAGCTGGTCGCAGTGTGTTATTACCGACTTTCACTTCTCTGACCAGTCGTTTATCGTTGTCTGTATCCTCTCTTTGAAACCCGGTTATTTGACTCTCTATCATGGATGCTTTCTCGAATCTTACTACCCTTTTGGTTGTCCTGGGTGTAGTTTCCACTTCCAGTGTTTACATCTACTATAACTTTGTTGGTAGCAAGCCTGCGGTCGATCACACCGAGGCTCAAGCTGCTCTTCTGAAGGAAGTAGAGCTCGAGACCAAGAAGAAGCCTGCCAAGAAGTCCAAGGCCACCACTCCTAAGGTTCAACCTAAGGTTAACGGTGCCAAGGCTCAACCCAAGGCAGCTGGAAACGCTACCAAGCGCTCCAAGGCTAAGGCCGCTAAAGCCGCCGCACCCCCCAAGGTGGTCCAAAAGGTTGTTGAAGAGGTCGTAGAAGTCGAGGAGGAGGAAGAGGAAGAGCCAGAATATGGTATTGACGCCTCTGTCGCTTCGGCCAATCCTTATGCTGCTCTTGAGGTCAACGGTGGTCCAGTTCTTTTTGAAAAGAAGGAGCCTAAGAAGCCCAAGGGTTCCAAGTCCAAGAAGCAGAAGCCTGTTGTTCCCGAGACTCCAGCCGCTCCTGTGGCTGAAGTAGTTGAACAAACTGCTGTTGCTGCTGTTGAAGCTGTTCCTGAGGTCGCCGCCCCCGAGCCGATCAAGAAGGAAGAGCCTGAGCAGACCCCTGCTCCTGTATCTGAGAAGAAGGCCAAGAAGAAGAAGAACAAGAACGCTGTTGTTGTTGAGGAGGTGACCGCCGCCCAAGTTCAGGAAGCCACCAAGGAGATTCCTGTCGAGCAGCCCACCATTGAATCTATTAGCGCCACTCACGCTGAGCCTGAGGTCTCTTCCAAGGAGTTGGAAGAGCTTCGTCAATCCTTGGAGGACAAGGAGGAGACCATCAAGAACTTGTCCAAGAAGAATGATTCCTTGAAGACCCTTCAGAACCAACTCCAAAAGGAGTTTGATGAAGTTAGTGAGCAGTTGAATGATCAACAGATTGACAAGAAGGTCTACGAGAAGAAGATCAAGACTCTTGAAACCAAGGTTGATTCATTGAACTACACCAACCAAGTTCTCTTCAAGCAATTGACGGTTGAAAAGGAGAACGTCAAGACTCTCCAAGCCGCTAGCTACGATATCGATGAAGCCAACGCCACCCACCGTGAGCAACAGGCCAACCTCCAGCAGCAAATCGAGCAATTCAACATTGAGCGCAAGACCCATTATGCCGAGCAAGAATCCCTTACCCGTCAAATCAGAGAGGCCCAATCTCGCGAGTCCAGCCTTATCAGCGAGCTTGGTAAGGCCAAGACCGCTATTGACCAACTCACCCACGAGCTTGGATTCGGACAGCAACGCATGTCTCAAATCGTTTCCCAAAAAGATCAAGCTCTTTTGGCCATGGAAAACAAGATCAAGTCTTTGGAGCAAGACCGCAGCTCCTCTCAAGCCGCCTCTAACGATTTGGCTAGATTGAGAGATGACTATGAGCAATTGAGCCATGAATACTCCAGCATCAAGGCTGACAGAGAAAAGAAGATTCAGGAGCTCGAGAAGCGCTTGGCTGAATACCAAGCTGAGCTTGGACAGGCTCGCGAGCAGTCCAGCACCCAGAACTCCGAGTTGCTCAAGCAAGTTGAGCAAGCCAAGTCCGAGTTGACCGGCGCTCAAGCTCAATTGAGCGAGGCTAATGCTCGTGTTCAAAAGCTCGAAGCCGAGAACAAGGAATCTCTTCAATTGGCCGAGGCCAAGGAGGCTGCTCTCCAGCAAGCTCAAGCTGAACTTGCTCAGGCCAAGGCTTCAGCCGACGAGGCTCTCTCTTCCGCTCAAAAGAGCCAAGAGGCTCAAGAGCAAAAGGATAAGCTCGCCAACGAACTTCAGCAAGCTAAGATCGAAGCCAGTGACGCCAAACAAGAATTGTCCAAGGTGCAAAGCCAGGTCAGTGAACTCGAGGAGGCTCTCAAGGGTGCTAATGAGAAGTATTTGACCGCCAACAACGAAATCGTCTCTTTGAAATCACTTGTTGGAGCTGCTGAGACTACCATCAATGAGATTGAGGGTGCCAAGAAGCAAGCTTTGGAGGCAGCTGAGAAACTTCAAGAGGAGCTTGAGCAATCCAAGGCTCAGTTGGCCCAAGCCACTTCTGCTTCCGAGCAAACTCAAGAGTTGAAGGCTCAATCTGAGTCGGTTGCTCGTGAGCTTGAGGAGTCCAAGGCTGAACTTGCTAGAGTGACATCCCAGGTTACTGCCACCGAAGAACGCATCAGCTCACTCGAGGCTAAACTCAAGGAGGCCGAGGAATTCAAGAACCAACACGCTCAAGCAATCGAAGTCAAGACTCAACAGATCACCACTTTGGAAGAGGAGAAGACCAAGCTTCAAGAGCAAGTCGATGCTCAAAAGATTCGCTTGGCTCAGCTGGCTGGTGACCTTGCTCGCTCAAAAGCTGCTAACGGCAAGACTACTCCAGATGCTTAAGTGCAGTTCATTGTCCACACCAGCATCCCACGTAGTATGAGTCATAGAATATTTGATTTTGTCTTCCTTTCATTTTATTAGACGGAACCATCAAAATCCACACTGCATCCCCGTAGTTTCTCAGTTCGAAGCCTTTTATTATTTCTGGTCCTCCTATTTATGAATCCCTTCTTGCGAATAATAAATCTTTTCATTGAGGTGAAAGGTGAATATCATGCTTACGTACTAGTTGATTTCATGCTCTTATCTTGATTAAGTTGGGAGGTTTCGGAGGGTTACCTGATTGATTACTACTGATTGATTACTACTCACCCTAAGAATCTGAAATTTGCTTCGTAATGATGCGTGTCTCACTTTTATGCCTGGCTCGACAACCACTGTCAGCTCAGCTACGTCGAGCCCCTACCCTCAGAAACCACTTGATATCAAAACGGTGAGCTGCAGTAATCAGTTTTCAAACCACCAATACCTAACACAAGAGTGCTCCACTCAGATTCATCATGAAATGGACATATCCAGCCGTACGCAGAGACACCACCGTCGTTGAGAATCTCAACGGCGTGAAAGTGGCGGATCCCTATCGGTGGTTGGAAGACCCGGATGCCGCCGAAACGGAAGTTAGTCAGCTTACGGCATACATATGCTTCCATCGGCAACCACATGGCCCCACCACTCAACACTCTTTATAGGCCTTCGTCGAGGAGCAGAACAAAGTCACCTTTGGTCATCTCGAAACCTACCCTCACCGTGAGGAGCTTAGAGAACAGTAAGCAGCAACTGAGACCACCCCATCGTTACCCCATCATTACCACCGCGCTAACACCTTTCCCAGACTCACCAAGCTTTTCGACTACGAGAAATACAGCTGTCCTTTCAGACGTGGAGAGTACTACTACTACTTTTACAACAGTGGCCTTCAGCCTCAAAGGTACTTTCAGGCTAGTCTGTTGGCTCTGTCTACGAAGTGTACTCACGCTCGCTCCTTCCTCCGACGACAGCATTCTCTACCAGCAAAAATCATTGACCGCCGAACCCACCGTCTTCCTAGACGTAGGTATCCTCCAGTTGGCCAGCTGTATGAAGTCCAGCTGATCTAACCACTCACTCCGACCTAGCCAAACACTCTTGAGGCGGATGGAACCGCCTCCTTGAACACCTACGGCTTCTCGGAAAGTGGAAAGCTATTCGGTTATGGTATCAGCAAGAGCGGAAGTGACTGGATCACCATCCATGTCAAGTATACGGACGCTAGTGGACAAGAGCTTGAGGATGAAGTTCGTTGGGCCAAATTCACTAGAATCACCTGGGCCCACGATGACTCTGGATTTTTCTATAATGTATGGTCACGAACGCAATCTGCCAACGAGTGACTGATCTGGATCCTAATCTTACCCTACAACTTGCAGAGATATCCTAAGCCTTCTGTGGGCGATGACAAAGCCGGTACCGAAACTGGCTCCAACACCGACGCCATGGTGGGTTTCCCTAGGTTTATGGCATCCGTACGATACTAATCTCGGTCACTTGACAGTTGTACTTCCATCGTATCGGTACCTCCCAGGAGGAGGATGTGATGATTTTCAAGGATCCCGAACATCCTCACTATATGTTTGGCTCCGAAGTCACTGACGATGGCAAGTTCTTGATCCTCTCGATCACGGAAACCTGTGATCCAGTGAACAAGCTCTACATCGCCGATCTCTCCGGGGGAAACGGCGGCGTCTCAGGTATCTACGCCGCGTTTATATTCTTGAGAATGAGACACTGATGTATGCCGTTTGACAGATAACATGAAGTACAACAAGCTTGTCGACAACCTGGATGCTGAGTATAGCTAGTACGTCACCAGACACATATGTTCTGTCTCCAATCCTATTCAGGCTAACCACCGGTTCGATGTAGTGTCGCCAACGACAACTCCGTTTTCTATTTCAAGACCAACCTGAACGCACCCAAGTACAAGATCGTCAAGTGCGATTTGGACAATCCTCAAGAGGTAACGACTGAGTAGAAGGGGGTGTGGACCGTTTGAATTTCGACCAACCAGTTGCATCAGGGATTCGTCGATGTGATATCTGAGCAGGACGGAGTTTTGGAGACCGTTCGCTGCACTAACAAAGAGAACCTTGTCACCGTATATCTGGAAGACGTCAAGGTTGGTCAGAATTGGATGCTCACCGACTAGTGAGCCCTCTCGTTAATAGTTGATTTCCTACAGAATGTCGTACGTATCCACGACCTGAAGACAGGCTCTGTGCTTAAGGAGATCCCAACCCCCATCGGAACGGTTACATCCCTCTCGACCCGTCGTGAATTCAAGGAACTTTTCTTCTCCTTCGCATCTTTCCTGAATCCCGGCATCATTTATCGCTATTCTTTTGAGGAAGTTGGTGAAGAGCAGAAGCTGTCGGTGTTCAGAACCACCCAGGTGTCCGGTTTCAATAGCGACGAATTCATCACCAAACAGATCTTCTACCCGTCCAAGGATGGCACCAAAATCCCCATGTTTATCAACCACAAAAAGGTGAGGGAACATGGGTGACCTGGCTTGTGTGTCCTCCCGTTGCTAATCTATTCCACGCTACAGGACCTGCCCCTAGATGGCAACAACTCGACCTTGCTCTATGGCTATGGTGGCTTCAGCATCTCACTATCGCCCATGTTCAGCCCAGCATGGATTGCATTCATGAAGCATTTCAATGGCGTGGTGGCCATCCCCAACTTACGCGGTGGAGGGTAATTCATCCGATCGTTCTATCGTAAAGCGCGAGGCCAACCTTTTTATTTCGTTAGAGAGTACGGTGAGGAGTGGCATCAGGCCGGAACTTTGGCCAGGAAGCAGAACGTCTTCGACGACTTCCAGTATGCTGCCAAGTATCTGATCGAGAACAAGTACACTCGTCCTGAAAGGTGATTTGCCATCATTTCGTCGGATTTCGCCAGAATCCCACTCATCCCAATCTTGTTTGATAGACTTGCCATCAATGGTGGGTCCAATGGTGGCTTGCTAGTAGGTGAGTGATTTGCAGAGAGCGTTTCCATTTGCAGGATTTGCGCTGACCCTCAACTACAGGTGCCTGCATGAACCAAGCGCCCGAGCTTTTCGGATGTGGTGTCGCAGATGTTGGGTAGGAAGTCACAGGAAACAACACCAATGAACAACTGATAATAATGATATTTGCGCCTTAGCGTTATGGATCATGCTTCGGTTCCACAAGTTCACCATCGGTCATGCCTGGTAACAATTCATCTGTCCTGGCCATGTTCTCTTCTGTTGCTCAACCAAACTATCAGGAAATCGGACTACGGAAACCCGGACAATGCCGAGGATTTCAAGTACATCTACAAGTACTCACCATTGCACAACGTCCAAACCGAGAAGCCATACCCACCTTACATGCTGACCACTGGTGACCACGATGATAGAGTGTAGGCTTGTAGGTAGACTCTGGGACGCGGAGCTGTGCTAACCTTCTCTGGCTGTAGGGTCCCTCTGCATTCGCATAAACTAATTGCAACCCTTCAGCATTATTGCCAAGACAATGCTAACCCATTGCTCATCCGAGTGGACACCAAGGTAATACCACCCTACCAAGCACTCCTCTCTCTCTCTCTCCCTCTCCCTCTCCCTCACCTATTTTTACTAACGCTGAATTGCTTCGTTTCAGGCGGGTCATGGTGCAGGCAAGCCGACCAAGAAGAGAGTAAGTCGATTCCCCACACCAATTGATCTCTGATTTGCTCTTAACCATTTCTTGTAGATCGACGAAGTCACCGACCGTCTATCCTTCATGGCACTAAGCTTGAAGAGTCAATGGAATGCCTAATCATCATTTCACACAAGCGGGGCGACCGCGGATGATTAAGGAGAAATGCCATCTCAGTTTATTTCTTTAGTAATGGAGTACTTGGTGAATGAAGGCGATTAATCTACCAACAGCCTGCCAAGAATAAACGACAACATCTTCATCAGAAGCGGCTTATCTCAACGAAATATAAACACTGAACACCGGTACTGCGTGGATGAACACGGTTTATAGACTTGGATGGCCACGATGACGCCATCTATTCCTTCCTTGGTTGCCCAACAGGCCCTTGGGCCAGAACTGAGGCCAGTCTAGCTACGTTGCTGTTGCCATTCAGGGTCCCAGACTTGGGGGCAATGAAGGGTCGTGAGGAAGCGGTGGGAACGCCAGGCCTTGATGGGATTACTGGGTTCTGTGCACCTGGCCTTTGGGAAGGTACGGGGTCTTCTCCTAATGAGGGAGATGTTCTGGTGGCAGCTCTTGACGCGTTACGTGCAGCGAGCTCAGCTTTCCAGCTAGGGACAGCTGAGGAGGTATTCGCTTGGGAAGCATGTGAAACAGGAGGGGAATACTGATGAACTTCTTCCTGTACATTGGCTACAGGGGAGGGTGGCTAACCCTATGGTTTAGAGTGAAAAGGTGGTGATCCAGGTTCCAACTCTTACACTTCAACTGTATATTTGATCGGCTCTCAACCTTCCAGGGTCCAAATGGAAGGTGCATTTGTAAACTAATGACGAGGCTGAGAAATTGGTTATCGTTACGCAGTGTTCTTGGCTTTCTAAATTTTGCAACAGTTAAGAGTATCGAAAATTGCAAGCATAAGATTGGAGTCCATTATTTTACCGACTAGTTATCCAATTGAACATGCTAGTAGCTCCAAAGGTTGATATTCAAAGCTACTTAGGACAGAGAGTAATGCTGAATAGGCTACTAGGATTGATGTTTATTCAAGTTACTTGTATAGTTTATAACTGCCAGTGGGGTGGATCATTAACAGAGCCCAATAGTCGAATAGTAGGAATACCATTGGAAAATAGTAAAAGATCTAAAGTCAGTTGTTTCTACTAGGGATCTAAGGATAGGCCTTATAATTTCCATCACTATATATGTACCATTAGATGATGCATTGTCTGGATAGTATCTACACACCACGGAATGATCAAAATGAGCTAAATAGCCAATATGAACATATTCCTAGGTAATGATACGAAGGCTAATGTACATCTACACATTTCCTGGCTGAGCCAGAGTTTTAATCCATGTCAAGTCCATAATTTGATGCACATCTCACATGTTTATACCTTAAGGGAAAGGTGCACCATTCATAAGAATGGGAGCATTTCAGGTTGAAATATACAATCATGGATTGGCCTACCCAAGCTGGTATGGCATGAAGGCATTAGGTGGCATTATTCAGCTAGAAAATCACTTGACAAGGTCTATTTCTTGCTTAAACCCCAAACATCCGCAGTCAACCTCAGATGGCTGACACATAGAGCTACGGCTGTACTACCTGCCCAGGATATAAATACTCCGAATCCGACTTCAAAGAATGTAAGCCACCATTGTCACTCCCAAACTCGCGGTCACAGCCACACCTAGAATCGATCAAGAGCAAGGTAAGAGCCAGCGTGTAAGGCGGAGTTCAACCAGAATCGAGATCAACTGATGGTTCATTTGAGAAGTGAAATTTGCTTCGTAATAATGCGTGTCTCACTTTTATGCCTGGCTCGACAACCGCTGTCAGCTCAGCTACGTCGAGCCCCTACCCTCAGAAACCACTTGATATCAAAACGGTGAGCTTGCACAGTACCTGTTCCCAAACTGCCAAGGCCTTATTTTAGAGGACCTTACCCAGATTCAACGCGAAATGGTCATATCCAGCCGTACGCAGAGACACCACCGTCGTTGAGAATCTCAACGGCGTGAAAGTGGCGGATCCCTATCGGTGGTTGGAAGACCCGGATGCCGCCGAAACGGAAGTTAGTCAGCTTACGGCATACATATGCTTCCATCAGCAACCACGTGGCCCCACCACTCAACACTCTTTATAGGCCTTCGTCGAGGAGCAGAACAAAGTCACCTTTGGTCATCTCGAAACCTACCCTTACCGTGAGGAGCTTAGAGAACAGTAAGCAGCAACTGAGACCACCCCATCGTTACCCCATCGTTACCACCGCGCTAACACCTTTCCCAGACTCACCAAGCTTTTCGACTACGAGAAATACGGCTGTCCTTTCAAGCACGGGGAATACTACTACTACTTTTACAACAGTGGCCTTCAGCCTCAAAGGTACTTTCAAGCTAGTCTGTTGGCTCTGTCTACGAAGTGTACTCACGCTCGCTCCTTCCTCCGACGACAGCATTCTCTACCAGCAAAAATCATTGACCGCCGAACCCACCGTCTTCCTAGACGTAGGTATCCTCCAGTTGGCCAGCGTATGAAGTCCAGCTGATCTAACCACTCACTCCGACCTAGCCAAACACTCTTGAGGCGGATGGAACCGCCTCCTTGAGCACCTACGGCTTCTCGGAAAGTGGAAAGCTATTCGGTTATGGTATCAGCAAGAGCGGAAGTGACTGGATCACCATCCATGTCAAGTATACGGACGCTAGTGGACAAGAGCTTGAGGATGAAGTTCGTTGGGCCAAATTCACCAGAATCACCTGGGCCCACGATGACTCTGGATTCTTTTACAACGTATGGTTCGAGAATGCAATCTAACGCTAAGCCACCTGAACCTTACCATCAACCCTAACCCAACCCACAGAGATATCCTAAGCCTTCGGTGAGGGATGACAAAGCCGGTACCGAAACTGGCTCCAACACCGACGCCATGGTGGGTTTTCCTGGGTTTGTGATATCGGTTCAATACTTGACCTGGCTTAATTGACAGATGTGCTTCCATCGTATCGGCACTTCTCAGGAAGAAGATGTAGTGGTCTTCAAAGATCCTGCACATCCTCACCATCTTTTTGGCTCTGAGGTCACCGACGATGGAAAGTTCTTGATCCTCATGATCGTCGAAACGTGTAATCCGGTCAACAAGCTCTACATTGCCGATCTCTCTGAGGGGAGCGGCGGCATCACAGGTATCGATGGATATGTTTATATCCCGAAGTATGAGTCACTAATGTGGGTATTCGGGCAGACAATATGAGGTACAACAAGCTTGTCGACAATATGGAAGCCGAATATACCTAGTAAGTCGCCAGGGATTTGTCCTGTCTCTAAACATCTCCAGACTAACCGCCAGTTCTACGTAGTGTCGCCAACGACAACTCCGTTTTCTATTTCAAGACCAACCTGAACGCACCCAAGTACAAGATCGTCAAGTACGATTTGGACAATCCTCAAGAGGTAACGACTGAGTAGAAGGGGGTGTGGACCGTTTGAATTTCGACCAACCAGTTGCATCAGGGATTCGTCGATGTGATATCTGAGCACAATGGAGTTTTGGAGAGGGTTCACTGTACCAACAAAGAGAACCTTGTCATCGTATATCTGGAAGACGTCAAGGTTAGTCTTCATTGGATGCTCACCGACTAGTGAGCCCTCTCGTTAACAGTCGATTCCCTGCAGAATGTCGTACGTATCCACGACCTGAAAACCGGCTCCATCCTAAAAGAGATTCCAACCCCCATCGGAGCAGTCACATCCATCTCAACCCGTCGTGAATTCAAGGAACTTTTCTTTTCCCATGGATCCTTTCTTAATCCAGACACCATCTACCGGTACTCCTTTGGGGAGGGAGTTGACGAAGAGCAGAAGCTGTCGGTGTTCAGAACCACCCAGGTGTCCGGTTTCAATAGCGACGAATTCATCACCAAACAGATCTTCTACCCGTCCAAGGATGGCACCAAAATCCCCATGTTTATCAACCACAAAAAGGTGAGGGAACATGGGTGACCTGGCTTGTGTGTCCTCCCGTTGCTAATCTATTCCACGCTACAGGACCTGCCCCTAGATGGCAACAACTCGACTTTGCTCTATGGCTATGGTGGCTTTGGCATCTCTCTATCGCCCATGTTCAGCCCAGCATGGATTGCATTCATGAAGCATTTCAATGGCGTGGTAGCCATCCCCAACTTGCGCGGTGGAGGGTAATTCATCCGATCGTTCTATCGTAAAGTGCGAGGCCAACCTTTTTATTTCGTTAGAGAGTACGGTGAGGAGTGGCACCAGGCCGGAACTTTGGCCAGGAAGCAGAACGTCTTCGACGACTTCCAGTATGCTGCCAAGTATCTGATCGAGAACAAGTACACTCGTCCTGAAAGGTGATTTGCCATCATTTCGTCGGATTTCGCCAGAATCCCACTCATCCCAATCTTGTTTGATAGACTTGCCATCAATGGTGGGTCCAATGGTGGCTTGCTAGTAGGTGAGTGATTTGCAGAGAGCGTTTCCATTTGCAGGATTTGCGCTGACCCTCAACTACAGGTGCCTGCATGAACCAAGCGCCCGAGCTTTTCGGATGTGGTGTCGCAGATGTTGGGTAGGAAGTCACAGGAAACAACACCAATGAACAACTGATAATAATGATATTTGCGCCTTAGCGTTATGGACATGCTTCGGTTCCACAAGTTCACCATCGGGCACGTCTGGTAACAATTTATCTGTCCTGGCCATGTTCTCTTCTGTTGCTCAACCAAACTATCAGGAAATCGGACTACGGAAACCCGGACAATGCCGAGGATTTCAAGTACATCTACAAGTACTCACCATTGCACAACGTCCAAACCGAGAAGCCATACCCACCTTACATGCTGACCACTGGTGACCACGATGATAGAGTGTAGGCTTGTAGGTAGACTCTGGGACGCGGAGCTGTGCTAACCTTCTCTGGCTGTAGGGTCCCTCTGCATTCGCATAAACTAATTGCAACCCTTCAGCATTATTGCCAAGACAATGCTAACCCATTGCTCATCCGAGTGGACACCAAGGTAATGCCGCCCTACCAAGCACTCCTCTCTCTCTCTCCCCTCTCCCTCACCTATTTTTACTAACGCTGAATTGCTTCGTTTCAGGCGGGTCATGGTGCAGGCAAACCCACCCAAAAAATTGTAAGTGAATTCCTTAGGCCAACGAATGTATGGTTCACTGTTAACTGCTCCGTGTAGATCAACGAGGTCACCGACAGTCTCTCCTTCATGGCACTAAGCTTGAAGAGTCAATGAAACGTCAAATCACTTCACACATGTGGGAATGCCCGTGGGTGGTCTGGAAGTGGGGGAAACGACATTTCAGTTTATTTCTTTAGTAATGGAGTATTTGCTGAATGAAGGCGATTAATCTACCAACAGCCTGCCAAGAATAAACGACAACATCTTCATCAGAAGCGGCTTATCTCAACGAAATATAAATACTGAACACCGGTACTGAGTTGATGAACACGGTTTATAGACTTGGATGGCCTCGATGACGCCATCTATTCTTTCCTTGGTTGCCCAACAGGCCCTTGGGCCAGAACTGAGGCCAGTCTAGCTACGTTGCTGTTACCATTCAGGGTCCCAGGCTTGGGGGCAATGAAGGGTCGTGAGGAAGCGGTGGGAACGCCAGGCCTTGATGGGATTACTGGGTTCTGTGCACCTGGCCTTTGGGAAGGTACGGGGTCTTCTCCTAATGAGGGAGATGTTCTGGTGGCAGCTCTTGACGCGTTGCGTGCAGCGAGCTCAGCTTTCCAGCTAGGGACAGCTGAGGAGGTATTCGCTTGGGAAGCATGTGAAACAGGAGGGGAATACTGATGAACTTCTTCCTGTACATTGGCTACAGGGGAAGGTGGCTTAGCCTGTGGTTTGGGACGAGAAGGTGGAGCCACAGGTTTAACTTCCTCTACTTCAACCAGATAGTTGGAAGGCACCCAACCTTCCCTTCCGTCATCCTTCTTGGCCAGCCACCAGCCATTTTCATCCTTTTCCAGGATCTCCATTATCTCATCCTTTCTCAAACCCATCTCACCATCTCCACCAGTATTGAAATCATATATAGCCTTATATCTTGGCTTGGATGGCGGTGGTGGTGGTGCAGGTGCAGGAGGTGGATTTGCTCGTGTAGGTCTAGTGGGTACGGCTCTATTAGCAACGGCTTCGGCGATGGGGTTGATTGGTTGTTGAACGGGTTGAGGGACAATCTTGGGCTGAGCAATTGGACTGACGGGCTGTTGAGCTGCTTGAACAGGTTGAGCACTCATTCTAGGCTGAGCAGCCGAACGGTCTGGGAAACGATTTTGCTCCTGAGGAAGGGGACGAGACTGGGGAATTGGTTTACTCTGCGATGGACCACCCTTTCGCAAGAGTTTTCCGGTGGTGATGGGACGAACAGCAACCTCCATCTTCTTACAAGGTGGCATAGATACGCTGTTTGCTGGCTCTCCTTCACCAACGCTTACAACATGGTTTTTGTACACAGCGTCTCCTCTGATCGAAGGGTCTTTGTTGAACTTGAGAGTACCAGGTTTGCAAGATTTGTTCAAATACTCGCATTGCTGACTGATGTTCACCATAATGCGACCATTCGTTCTCTGGAGTAAATGGGTGGTCAACTCCGTCTTGAAGTCGGCAGAAAACACCAACGATGGCTCTCCTTGAACATTGATCACCATCCAGTCATCTCTTAGATTTGACATGTTGATGTCCTTAACCGAGTTCAGTCCCACCTTTCTTTCCAGTTTCATGGTCGCCAACTTTCTTTCAACCACTGTCATGACAATGTAGATCGCAGAGGCCGTCATCACGAAGCTACGAGGGCTTGGCTTGCTCGAACGTAGTGGACGTGGGGCTAGCAGCTGGATTTTACAACTGAAAACAACCTGCTCGGAACCCAAGCCGCATGCATTCTTGAGGGCCTCACCACCGGCACCCTTTCCGCCAACTCCCAGATAATCACCCATGAAACGACGCATGCTCAGGAGGGAGAATCTTCTTCTCTCTTTCCTTCCGGCCAGAACCTGGTGACCGTAATCGCGAAGCTGTACAAAAGCGATTTGATCCTTGTTCTTTCTGAAGCAACGTTGGATACGGGTGGCACACTCGTGCTTGTATTGAAGATAATTTCTGAATGCACGTTGGATACGGATGGCCATATTGTGCCAGTAACGTTCACGTAGGTGCTCCAGTGCCCATAGGGTCTCAGGATGTCTAATGAAAGCCTTGGTCACACCCAGTTGCCATTCCTCAGGGACGATTCCGGTATCTCTGAGGATTCTCTCAGTGCCTGTTTTGGCATCGCCCTGCCAGATGTACTCTCCAGCATAAGAGGTTTTTCCGGACAATAAATAGAACCGCTCAACGAATTTCTCGAATGTCTGACGATAGGCGAATCCAGCGCGACGCACCCGGATGTTTTCGCAGAGACCAAGATACTTCACCTGATGCAGCACCATCTTCTGGTCGAATTCCTTGGGGCTCTTGTTGGAGTTGGGTTTGATGCAACGAATATACGAGGGTTGGGCCTGCATAAGGTTGTTAACAAGCGCCCCGGCGGAGAATTTGATCTTGTCACTGGCGGTGGGTGGCCGTTTCTTGGAATCTTTGTTGAGCTCCTCAGGGAATAAATCAGCCAGATAGGCATTTCCGGTGGTTTGAATAAGATCCATGAGATCCTTGAGCAATTGGTCCTTGTTTTTATCGGTCATGCCGCTGGTGTCGTAGATCACGTCGCCAGCATAGTGCTTGATAACAAACTGGGCCCCGCGTGGCTCAAAGTGAGGATTGTGCGAGCACATCGATAAGCGTTGGATAAAAGATTGGTCAGCAGCCTGGGAGTCAGCGTGAGCAGTGGCACATGCATCGTTCATGGCGGCGAAAATACCAGGTGGGCGCTTCTCCTCAATCAAGTCACACACGATCTTATTGTTGAAGAAGTTAATAGGTGTCCACTTGATTTGCTCCCGGACATATTCTTCTTGCTCCGCTTTGAGGGTGAGCTCAATAAAGATTTGTTGAAGCTTTTCGTTCACGTAATTGATGCAAAGTTGCTCGAAACTGTTGTGGTCAAAGATCTCGAATCCGTAGATATCCAAAACACCAATGACGAAGTCAGACTTTGTTCTTTCCTTCATAGCAAGATTGATTCTGGTGACAATCCATTCAAACATGCGATCATACAAGGCCTTGGCTAAAGCATCTCGCACGGCTATTGCCTGTGTTTGATTCAGTGGAACCTCATATACAGAGCCTCTTAATCCACCTCTCTTGGTCTCAATAATACGCGATGTCATCGCTTTGTTCAAAAGTTCTGGGTCAACTTCAAGAAGATAGGCGATGAATTGTGTAACATTCGGATCCGAAATGAAAGCCTTGCCGTCGTCTCCTTCTTGGAACTGAGCGTTACCAATCCATAGAATTGCACTAAGTGTTCTATGAATGTTGTCTTGCTCTTCTTGAGACAGACCAACAATATTCATGGCGCGCTAGATTTCAAGGGGCTATGAGTACAAGCATCACTTCTATTCGAGGATGTGAGATATACGAACCAAGGTTTCTTGGTAATCAGCAACATCGTCGATTCCATCGACTTCTAAGCATCCACTTTGAGCAGTGTAGAAGAAGTTCTCCGGCCCGGCAACACCAAATGTCTCTTTAGGAATGAGTGAGTACATGACACCGATTCTTCCAAACAGGTGTCCTATAAATACCTTTATAGTGATCAGAGGCACTCTTACAAAATTGGTAAAAGATGTGGAAGTTTCTCTCGTTCTCGATCTGTGTGACGATTCTTCCCTAGAAACGATTGTCAGTGAAACGAACAAGAACTTGACGTATCATAAGCAACTAACCTTCTCCAACAAATAGTTGGTGATATTGGCACCAACTGGCTCTCCAAGATGATTGAACTTGATTTCTAGGTATTTGCCCTAAGGAAGAGTGAATTTTTGATGGTTATGTGGATAAGGACAGAAGCTCTTACGTGACGACTCGAGTTGTTATTTCTCAAGGTTTTGGCACATCCAAAACTTTCAAGTAGGGGATTGGTAGCAAGGACCATGTCTTTGATTTCCCTAATGGACGAAGATTCTTCTCCTGAGACTGTAGCAATGTACTCCATGATCTAGAAAAGTAATCAGGGTCATTGAGAT
The DNA here is from genome assembly GCA_002104905.1 of Basidiobolus meristosporus CBS 931.73. NCBI lineage: Eukaryota > Fungi > Basidiobolomycota > Basidiobolomycetes > Basidiobolales > Basidiobolaceae > Basidiobolus > Basidiobolus meristosporus. The sequence goes on along the minus strand of MCFE01000198.1, from coordinate 56,419 downwards.
GAAGCTAATTGAGACATCCACCTCCTTAATCCTACCTTTTTGGCAGCCTCTGTACGTCGAATTAGTGGATTGAAGAGCATTAGGATCTGCCCAGCACCATCACAGAATAAAAGGTAACATACCCGTTTTACCGGCACCAGATTCGCCACTGCGAAGAGAAACCATGGTTAAATTAAGGATGAGGAACGTTAGATGAGCCAGTATATGGTGTTACCTAATGATGACACACTGGTTCTCCTTGTAGCTGACCATATTGTGATATGCAGCCTCAGCAATAGCATACACGTGAGGAGGCACCTAGAAATAGTTAGGACGAGGTGAAGCCTGAAGCGCATCGGCCTTTGTTACCTCGAGACGGTTCTTCCCGGTGTAACTGCGTAGAATTTGTTCTGTGTATATGCCAAGGTCTCTGAAAGGATTCACACTGATCAACACATGCCCGATATAAGTCTAGATGAAGTCAGTTGAGATGGGTGAACGAGATGAACGAAGCTGATAGCCCAAAAAAGAACTTACGTATATGTCACCGTTGTGGAAACGCTTCTCCAAATTATCGTTGATGGTGTCGTTGTGGACCTTTGAAAGCAAGGTCATGTCAGAGACACCAACCTGCTTCTTCTTGAAGCTGTCTTTCCAATCAGCTTTCGAAGGCTGTGGCTGTCAGGAGAAGAATAAAACATATCAATAACTGTGTCCATCTCGTCCTACTCTCAAAAATCAAGTACCATGTTGAGATTGAAGTTACAAGGGAGAAGTGTTTGAGGAGTATAACGAGACTGTTCACACGTTAAAATAGTCGTAACTAGATGCCAACTTTTCTAAGGGATCATGACAGAAAACAATTAACATAAATAGATTAGATTGCTATTCAATCAACGGTTGAGGATACTCTGTAAACGTTAATGCAATAATGATATGCACAATCCCAATCACATATTCAATGAACAGTACCAAACTCTGATTTAATCGAGGTAAAGGGGTTTAGCGAAATCCGTAGACTTTCGCCCAGCACAGGACTGATAATTATATCTAGTGGCCTAGAAACTCCGTCCCAACGTATAACGACTACCGATATTCCCCCCTAATCTCCTCAAGTCGGCTTCTGCACAACACTGGTACTCGTCAACATGGGATTTAACCTTGGTTACTTGATTGTTGCTGGGGTTAGTCTCCTAATCGCCTTTCTGGGCATTAGCTGTCAAATCTTCGCAGTGATACCACACTATGGCGGATTGAATACTACTTCCATTTCAATCTTGATTCCCTTTAATATACTTTTGTTTTTCCTGTGCTGGAATTACTACCTGACGTGTACCACCGATCCGGGCATGATCCCCCAAAACTGGGTAAGAACCACTCTACTATGGAGAAGGCGACGAGTGATGTTGACCAATTGTTAAAGGAACCCAAATTAGAAGGTGAGGAGGTCACAGTTATTGAGGTCAAGAAAAAGAATAACGAACCACGGTATTGCCGAACTTGCAATGCCTTCAAGCCTCCTCGGGCTCATCATTGTAGCAGTTGCGAAAGGTAGTTCAACCTATAGAAGCATTTTTATTGAATGGTGCGTGTATTGACATTGTATCGACGTGCAACTAGATGCGTCTTGAAAATGGATCATCACTGTAAGCGTGTTCTCAAACCGGGGTATTCCGAACGCTGTTCGATTTACGATTGATTTCCCTCTAGGCCCTTGGGTGAACAGCTGCGTGGGGCATCACAACTACGGGTATTTCATCCGATTCCTGTTTTTCGTGGATGTGACGTGCGGCATCTGCTTATATCTACTCTGTGTGCGTGCATACGAAATATACGATGATTCAGTTCACTTCAGAGTAAGTTACTATGGATAGACCTGCATCACATCGTGAAAACAGGCTTACTCAACTGATACCTGTAGTACTGGTACAAACCATACCCATCCACATTCGAGTTGATCATACTTCTACTGGCGACGTGTGCCGACGGGCTGGTCCTCATCCTAGTGGGATTTCTGAGCGGTCAACAGTTCTGGAGCATGTGTGTCAACACCACGACCATCGAGGGCTGGGAGAACGAGAAGATCGATGAAATGGTCTCCAAAGGCCGCATAGATAAGGTAATCACTGATTGATCCATGGCAAGCAGCACCGAAGCTGATGTCTATTCACCAGGAGAAAGTCCAATTTCCCTACCATCTTGGAGCGATGAAGAACATCAAGCAAGTTCTTGGGGACGATCCCAAATGGTGGCTATGGCCTGCTCCAGCACCAGGGAATGGCATCAACTATCCCGTTGCCGAAGGACTAAGTAAATGAACAAGTCTTCGTTAATATACTTGAGCGTTTGCTAATGTATCATCTCCTTCAGCGACGCCAGTCATTTGGCCACCACCTGAATATATCGCTGAGAAGAAGCGGCCACCTAATACCCCTCTTCCCAAGCAGCAAATTGTCAAATCTGGTGTGACCCCTGCTGCGGAGCAGACACTTTATCGACGACATCGACGAGGCAGCGAAGGCTATATCGTTCCCACTATTTCCATGGAGCAACGTGAGAACATGACCAACTTTGAGGATGACAGCGAAGATAGCACAAAATACAGTGATTATGATTATGATGATGATGATGATGAAAGCGATGACTATATAAGTGGTCAAGGCTATCCGAAATCATCGCTCCACTATCGTGATGCCTACAAATTCCAAGAGGAAGAGCGTAGTGATGAGGATATGGAGGTGCATAGTGATGATGAGCTTCTATCTGATCACAGTGATGATCAACCTATTGGCCAGAAAATTGCCAACATTCAGCTCAAGGCCATGAAGACTGAATAAACTTAAGTAACATTCAAATGAATGCTGAATAAGCATAAGCAAAATTGATTAGCAACCATATTTGTAATTACGAAGTATTCGCTAGATTGAGTTACGGTGACATCTCAGATGCAACTCGAATGGTTGGACTACCCAGCTTCGAGACAAGCCTTTACCACAATCTGTAGAACACTAGACATAGATGTTGGTTTTATAGATTGATCATACCATTCACTTGATAATCGGTACCATTTTAGGTTATCCTGTGTGACTAATGTGAACCATTTTTCTCTATTTGCTTAATTGCTGAACCATTGCAGGTCAAGTGGACGCTGCGATCTCAATTCTACGATCTTTTAAACCTCCAGCTTTTTCATGGCTTTTGCGTAAACTTGGAGATACGATAGCTGTACTGCCTTTTCGATATCCTCTACATTTCCAGTTGTATAATATTTGGTGGGAACCCCTTTTGATATCTCTTCACACTTCACATATATCATGTCAGCATTCCAAGATCTGGTTGGGGGAGGGGCTGATTGCTCTTCTGGCAACCCTATGAGCGGTTTAATGAAGCGTTTCGGACAAGACCGGTCTTTACAGCAGGTATTGTAATTTCTTACGAAGCCAGTATCTTTCGGCCCTTACCTAAACGCTTAATTGGCTTATTAGGACCGATTCGGTCCAGACATGAGCGCTTCTTCCAGTCGTGGTGTAAGTGTAAACTCCCTCTAATTTCTCCTCCTTCGGAACTTAACCGTCGCCTCTTCTTTCGCAGGCATTTCGGGGACCCGCTGGACCGGGAGTAATCGAGCGTAATTTCACCGAAGAGTTTTTGTCCGAAGGAGGTGTAATGGTGGAGGACATGTATAATTTTGATCAACTTGGTCATGAATTAGACCACATCCAGGGAATGCCAGGAGGACCAGTACCTGGCGATTGGGCCGCCGATTTCATGAAGCAACCCGAGTTACAAGCGGGTGGTGTTGATCCTCATTTTGCCGAGTTTGAAGAAGTGTTTAGACAACATCAAAACCCCAACATTCAAGGTAACCACGCTATTTGAGTGTGTATGCCGTGAGTAGCGACTCAACAAACTTTGGATTTCAGCTGGTTGGGAGGATGAATTTGCTCGCTACGAGCAAGAGAACACTGCTCTGCTACCAAACGAAACCGAAGAATTCGACCGCGCCTTCGAACAAGCCAAGCAAGGAGCTAGCTGGGAGCAGGAGTTCGAAAGACAAGACAACTCTTGGGCTGGCGAATTTGAAACACAGCATGCTAACGAGCTTCAAGGCGATAACAGCCTATCGAATGAGTTTGTTTACTCCGAAGGTAGAAAGGAGTTCAACAGCGTCTGGGACGACTCCGATGAAGAAGTCGATGAAATCAAACATTTGGATGAAGACCAAGAATGGAGTAAACTACAAGGAGAATGGGATAAACAGAGCCTTGGTGCCAACCACCCTATGTACAATGAATATCACTTCCAGGAGAATAATCCTTTCCTTGCCAACCCATCCCTCATAAAGGAAGATACTCTCGCTGCGGACTTGAATGAATCCATCCTGATGCTTGAAGCCAAGGTCCAGCTGGATCCCCAAGATGGCTTGGCCTGGAATCGGCTTGGAATTCGTCAACAAGAGAATGAACGGGAGCCTGAGGCCATCGCCGCCTTACGTCGTGCCATTAATATTGACCCTACTATCCTTGAGGCATGGATTGCTCTTGCTGTGTCCTACACTAACGAGAATCTTCGAAGCGACGCCTATGATTCATTGCAATCGTGGATCAGCAACCATCCTCAATACCATGATATCATCAATGGCCAAAACTCCATGGATCGCGATCGTCACACTGCTGTCACAAATCTGTTCTTGGAAGCAGCCCGACAAAGGAGCCAGGATGTCGACCCGGATGTCCAGGTGGGTCTAGGCGTTCTGTTAAACATCTCGGAAGAGTACAGCAAAGCGGTGGACTGCTTCCAAGCAGCCTTGGCATCCAAGCCCAATGACTATCTTCTCTGGAACAAGCTGGGGGCCACATTGGCCAACTCGAACGACCCAGGGCGCGCGATCGACGCCTACTTCAATGCACTTGAAATCAACCCGTCATACATCCGTGCTAGATACAACCTGGCAGTCAGTTGTATTAATCTGGGTCAGCACCACGAGGCGGCTGAGCATCTGCTACAGGCTCTAGCATTGCAATCCGGGGACGGCAACGGAAAGGGAAAACTTCCTCCATCCGGAGATTCTGGGATGTCCAGCAATGTGTGGGACACGCTTAGAATGACCCTGTACATGATCAACAGACCAGACCTGGCAAGTCGGTGTGATTCGCGGGATCTTCAATCTTTTCGTGGGGAGTTCGATTTTTAACCCTCGTGTAAATGCATCATACTCGCCCCATTCGCCCCACTGGAATACATAAGCACTCCCCTCAATAAAGCCAATCATGTATCAATGAGTTCATTTATTTGAAGTATAGCCAAGAAGATACAGAAATTTTCAAGGTAATCATGAGGAAAGAGCAGATGTAATATAAATGTTGGTTGGTGGAGATGAAAGGGTGGTAAATAGATTCTTGGGCAACTTAACGATCGACTTCGCCGAACACAATATCGCATGTACCAATAATGGTGACCATATCGGCAATCATGTGACCACGGGCCATGAAGTCGGAACCGGCCAAATGGGAGAATCCAGGGGCCTTGATTTTGCATCTATAGGGACGGTTGGATCCGTCGGAGACCAAGTACACACCAAACTCGCCCTTGGGGGCTTCGATGGCGGTATAGGTCTCGCCGGCAGGGACCGAGTAACCTTCAGAGTACAACTTGAAGTGATGAATCAAACTCTCCATGGACTCCTTCATGTCGCCACGGGAGGGAGGGGCGATCTTGGCATCCTCTACCTTGACGGGGCCGGCAGGCATTTGGTTCAAGCATTGGTGAATGATGCGAAGGGATTGTCTCATCTCTTCCACACGGCAGATGAAACGGTCGTAGCAATCACCATTGATACCAATGGGGACGTCGAAGTCCATCTTATCGTAGGCATCATATGGGGCAACCTTACGCAAATCCCATTGGATGCCGGAGCCACGAAGCATGACTCCGGAGAATGACCAGTCCAATGCTTGCTGGTAGGTGACCTTACCAATGCCGATGGTACGGTTCTTCCAGATACGATTTCCGGTCAAAGCCTCTTCGGTCTCGTCAATACGAGAGCTGTAGCGGGTAGCCCATTCATAGATATCGTCCATAAGACCTAGGGGAAGGTCGTAGGCAACACCACCGGGGCGAACATAGGCTGCGTGCATACGAGCGCCAGAAACACGTTCGTAGAACTCCATGAGCTTCTCACGCTCTTCGAACATCCACAAGAATGGGGTCAAAGCACCGACATCCATGGTGTGTGTGTAGATGGACATTTGGTGATTGATGATACGTGTGATCTCGCCGAACAAGGTACGAATATATTTAGCACGCTCAGGGATCTCGATGTTGAGAAGCTTCTCAACAGCAAGAGAGTAAGCCTGTTCGTTGCACATCATGGAGCAATAATCCAAACGATCGAAGTATGGGAGTGCCTGGAGATAGGTCTTGTACTCGATGAGCTTCTCGGTACCACGATGGAGAAGACCGATATGTGGATCAGCACGTTGGATGATTTCACCTTGGAGTTCCAAAATCAGACGCAACACACCGTGAGCAGCAGGATGCTGAGGACCGAAATTTACTGTCATGTTACGGGTCTTAATCTCATCAGGCAAAGCGGATGACTCTTGTTCGAGAAAAGGGTAAAGGCGGGTTTTGTTAGATGACCAGGGGTGAGAGCTAGTTATGTTAAATATCAGGAATCATGTACCTTCCCCAAGAGAAACCATCTCATCAGGTAGTTCATTTTCATCAACAGAAGCCAATGGTTGGGAGGTGGGAGTGTAGGGGGCACCATAGCGTTTGCGCTCTTGAGAGAGGGTGTTGGCTTGAGGGGCCTCGGTTGCCATGCTTCTGCTCACACCCCACTTGGGGGCAGCGGCACGAAACACAGAGTTTCTCCAGCTGGAAGAGAAGCTTCTAGTAGTATTGAAACAACGGGAAAGGAGTCTTGCGGAAGACATTGTATATTTAATAGTTCAGCGAACGGAGAATCGGGTTGTCAAATTACGAAGGGTTAGTGGAATGAGTGGTTGTATGGACACTAAGGAGTAGTCGAATATAGCGGCCACGTTCCGAAAGACAGTGGGAGACAAGAAAAATGGTTTTGATGAAACCAAATTGACATTCAACTTCCCCAGAAACTTTCTGTAATTCATCTCTCAGGAAAAAATCTCCCCGCAATTTTACCCCAGCCTTTGTGTGGTGTACAATAGATGGATCATGTGCAGTGATGCTAACTACACTCGATCAGTAGTCATGCTGCTTAAATATAATCAACATTGCTCGGGTTATTTCCTTCTTGGAGGTTCCCCTCCCAAATGCTTCATTGGGTGCTTATTTTATGCATGATGAGATGCTAAGCCTACATAGTTTGACCCAAGAGGATTAAAGCCAGACTCCTACGTTGGTTGATATTAATGTATCCCTTATCTTTTCTACTCTTTACAAAGCTCTTTGCTCTTGTCTACGGACAAAACACCCCAACAACCAATGTTAGCCTCTGTACTACCCTGCAGGAAGATGTTCAACAACATCAGGTTGTGTTCACCAACCTCACGGAATATCTTACTCTGATGACTTGTGACCGCATTTGTGGCGGTGTCTCCGCATACTATCAAGTGTACAAGGACCAAGTGTGTTGCTCCTGCAAAGCAACGAAGTGTACCGAATTCGGGTTATGCAACGGGGCGGGTAGTTGCTGTGACAGCCTGAGCTACGGCAATCTCACCAAGCCTGGAGTGGCGCCAGGAAACAAGAATGAAGGAGTCAGGATGGGGTATGCTACAGCAGGTTTATTCATGTCCGCACTGACAGTCAAAGCTTTATTGTAATCATCAACACAAGTACCAATTGCATTCAGGAATAAATCATTCAGATTCAGACTCAACATCTTCGTCGTCGCCAAAGACATTTTCGTATTCGTCCATATCATCCAATTGATACATTCCCACCTCTTGCTCAAATTCATCTACAAAAAGGCGAACCACTGAGTAACTAAGATTGGCAGTGGTCAACAATAATCATACTAACCATCATGATCTTGAGCTCCAAGCTGGGCTCGCTGAAGATTTCTCATTAGTTGATCAACCTATTGAAAGCATTGAGTTAACGGAGTTGTCGGAGAACTAGAGGCAGGGGTGAGGCCGTACCTTTGAAGTAATTGCTTTATCTATTTCGCCACCGCTATCAGATCCATTGTCGCCTGCTTCATCGTTGTCATCCAACTGCAGAGGCATATCCTCTTCTGGATCTGTTTCTTCTCCTCTAGCCAAGGATGCGATTTTCCGACGCAACGTTTTTCTCATCAAATCCATCAACTGTTTACTATACCAGCCATCCTTTTCCTATCGATGATGTTAAACACTCGAGCTTAGAGAGAAATGACAGCGGAGGCTTACATCGCAGAGTTTACGAAGCCCCTCTTTGCTTTCGACAAGGTTCCTGATTCGAGGGTAGGTTATATCACACATCTGGTACACCGCTACCTCCCTCTGCTTGTTTCGTCCGTCGAAGATGTGAGATCTATCTGGATTTACCCTAGTGGAGTGAATGTCAGTTGAAGCGATTGCTGGGAGATGTAACGGCATTGTATACCCAGCGGCCTGCTCACTGGAGTCTGCATCTTCTTGCATGGTAGTATCAGAGCTTTGCTGGTCAAGAATATCTTGGTTCAATGTATCATATTTGGCACGTAACAGTCGCTTAGCTCGACCAAGCTGTCGAGGACGAGCAGTGTATCGGATATCTAAAAGCTGATAGCTACGCCACACAAAAGCGTAAGAATGCTGTAGGTATGAGCCCACTCGAATACTTACAATCTTGCGTCCACATGTTGGCGAGGGTCATAGTTATATCTTATCCAACAATCCCTCCAAGGTCCGCTCGACATCCAGTACGCAGCAAAGGGTAGCAATCTTTAGCAAGACGGTTAACGTATTTGCCCAAAGTCATGGTCATGACAATCATCAGCATACCTTTTGATGATCTTTCGATCACTATTTGGCAGATTGTTTTGCAACGCAGAGCGCGTCCACATGGGACGTTTTTCAAAGAGCTGGCTCACAAAACCTGATTAGTTTCATCATCCCACTTCCAGTGGAATAAACGTATTTCTACCGCTTGGATGTTTTCAATGCTCTCTTCAGGGATCTGTGAGGAGAACTTCACCGCATCCTCAGGAGGATGGCTTGGGACTGACTTGGCTTCAAAGTCGATGGAGTACGCAACAAACTTACGTCTACGTCTGCGGTTAATAAGTTTGACCACTGGTGGCTGAGGTATTTGTAAGTATTGGTTGGTTCAATTACAATCAGACAGTCAAGTAATACCTCGTCTTCGTTCTTTTGAACCAGCACTTTGACGACGGATGTGTTTTGGCGATAGCTAATGAATGATAAGTTACATGCGACTGGTGCTGATATTAAAGCATAGGAGTTACCCGTAGTCCATAGGACATTCAATTCTAGAGAAAGACGGGGGTGGCAGGTTGGGCGTTCTGCTCATGGTACAATCGATATCTATGGGAAATTTGCGGATACTTTCAACTGAGGTATTGGTTTAGTAGTGTATGCATACACTCACGAGGAAGAGGGTCACTACCATCGAGGGACTGCAATGATTTCCTGAATTGTGCTATAGGGTCTACAGGGTCGGGAAGGTATTGGTAATCGGCCATTCCTTTAGTTGAGACGCTCGAGGTTATTCAAAAAACGGAAGGGCCATTCGTTTCGAAGCGAGTACCTCTAAAGCGGCAAGTTTTGCTAATTACTCCCATAATCTCAGCTTTAAAATTGCCGTCTTCTTCAATTTCCATGGGAAGCTCCTGCTCCTCCGTAGAAGCCGGTCTTTGTGTTTTTCTCCGCCGTACGCGTCGCGTCACTTTCAATAGTAAATTCCCCGTATGAATGACATCTCCGTTAATCGGATGGGAGAAGTGATCTCCAGGTCTGTATCGAAGCTCCAGATAACCATATTCCTCTTTTAACGCCTAAAACCAAGTAATTTTCAAAGATTTTATGAATACAACAAGCAATACCGAGCGAGAAGTCCATATATTCTTCCTGTACCCTTTGTAAACCATATTGTCCGCCAATCGTATTTAAAACTCTATCGATGTTTTTAACATATCCTGGATATTCTACTGCAAAAAATTCCTTGTCAATAGGTAATGGCAACACTTCTGCAGTCTCATATTGTAATGTGTTGTTTGACATTGTGCCCAAGTTGGTAGTGTGGTAGGCCTTGGATAATCGAATGTTTTATGTGCTACACGTGATATCGGGAATAGTGTCAAACAAAATTTCAAGAACCTGTATGATTTTTCTGTCAATAAATTTGATTTTAATCATAATAAATAGTCTATAGCTTGTAGGCTAGGTTATGTTAGAGACGTTGGTACATGGCGAACTTAATAGTCGATTCTAATCCTCATGAAGCTGATCTTCGAACAGCTCGAAAGGTGCTTATAGCATTAGAGGCTATGCGAAAGCATCACTTCATGACTGGGGAACCTGTATTATTATCTTCCGAATCTGCTTCTGTGGAAAACAAAAAAGTACTAGGAATGTAAATACTTGGTAAAGACAAGTTACTTATATCGCTTACACAGGTGGCAGTCGGAATTGCTTGGCCTTCTTTAACTCTGGAGGCTACTCGTAAATTTTTTCTAGACATCTTAATTCTGTTAGACAAGTATGGTAATAATCATTGCGTGCAGGTATCCAGATTAGTAGTGCCATGCGTTTGAATTGCCAGGTGAAAATCGGGGATCATGTTAATGTTTCCAAACTTGATGCACCTGTGGCTGAAGCTCTCAAACTTGTATTAGTGCCCGAGATTGCAGTCGAGGTGCCTTTTGGACCAGCATTTAATATATATGCGCGAGAACTGCTATGTATGACAATAAACTCGACGTATTATTGTGGTTTCCACAATGCTAACCCTCTTTGTCTGATAGTGGAGTCAAAGTATGTCGTCGCGAACCAATTGGTTGTCATGACATACCTTGGGAAACCGCACACCTTCAGGTTGACCAAAATGAATCCAGAAGAAAAAAATCAACATGGAGTATATCGCATCACGAAGAATACGGTAGTAAGCATAGGCCAAGAGAATGTGGAGAGCAATCAGGTATTCAGTAAATCAACATCTGGATGGGAACGCAGTTCTTAATTCGAATACCTATGAAGAAGCCAGTTCAGAAGGTCCGCTACGACTCCATTGGAGGCTTAGAACATGAGGTCAAGATTGTTCGAGAAATGGTCGAGCTTCCTTTACAAAAACCTGAAGTTTATCGTCGGTTCGGTGTGTATCTAATAACCTGATCTTAAATGATGAGCGTGCTAACTTCTCTACAAGGCCTCAAACCCCCTAAAGGAGTCCTACTCTTTGGACCGCCGGGCACCGGAAAAACCTTGATTGCCCGTGCAGTCGCCTCGGAAACGCAGTCTCACGTCATCTGCGTTAATGGACCCGAAATATTAAGTAAATTCTACGGAGAAACCGAAGCCAAAGTCAGTGATAGCTAATGCCTAGGGTTTTCAGCATACTGATTTACGCATCACTCTAGTTACGCGCAATATTTGAGGAGGCCGAGGAAAACTCCCCTTCGATTATATTCATTGACGAGATTGACGCGCTGTGCCCTAAAAGAGATGATGTGAGATGAATGTTTGGGATTCCAGGTTGTACATGCTACTTACTCTTTACCAGGCTCCCAATGAATTAGAAAAACGTGTTGTTGCAACACTTCTTACTCTTATGGATGGTGTCTCCACTGGGTCTCAGACCAGTCGAGTGGTCATTATTGGAGCTACTAATAGACCAAACGCGTTAGATGAAGCCCTACGTCGTCCAGGAAGATTCGACCGTGAAGTTGAGATAGGTTTGAAGACAGCTTTTTCCAAGTCGTAGAGCCCCGTTGACATTCAGTATCTCAGGGATCCCTAACGCCAATGCTAGAGCCTCGATTCTAGAGGCATTGCTTCGCCGGATACCGAATACCCTTGATAAAGACGACATTCAAAAGATCGCTTCAATCTCTCATGGCTACGTCGGGGCAGATCTGGTTGCAGTTTGCCGGGAAGCAGGGCTGAAAACCATCAAGAGAAGCATCCAAAATGGTTCAGATCCAAAAGAAGGTACGCATGGATGTTACAGAATACAGCATTTTGTAGATCGCTAATAGAATCCAGGCTTGCTTATCAACTACGATGATATGAGAACTGCGCTCTCCGAGATTCGTCCTAGCGCAATGAGGGAGGTGAGGACCTCGGCATTCACAAATTTGCCGATTCCATTTTAATCCAGTTGTCAGATTATGATAGAAGTACCCAAGGTCCACTGGACGGACATTGGCGGGATGGACGAAGTTAAAATGAAGCTAAAAGAATCGGTTGAATGGCCACTTCAGGTAAATGCTCTTGGTCCAATCCCTAGCTCAGAAATTTCACTGACGTTTTCAACAGCATCCTGAAGCATTTGAGAGAATGGGAATACGCCCTCCCAAAGGAGTTTTGCTGTATGGACCTCCAGGATGCAGCAAGACACTCATGGCCAAAGCACTGGCAACTGAGGCGGGGTTGAACTTCATTGCCGTCAAAGGACCGGAGGTTGGTTCACATATGTACACATTTGCCTCTGAGCACTGAATTAATGGGATGAGCAGCTCTTTAGCAAGTGGGTTGGTGAGTCAGAGAAGGCAGTCCGGGAAGTATTCCGAAAAGCCAGAGCATCGTCTCCCTCGATTGTCTTCTTTGTAAGTTCACGTCGTTTCGAACAACGTATATCCATCACTGCATTCGGATATTGATACCTTTGACTTTAGGATGAAATTGATGCTTTAACTGTCAAGCGTGGCTCTGGTCAGGATGGCACCTCTGTCGCCGATCGTGTTCTATCACAGCTCTTGAATGAGCTGGACGGAGTTGAGCCACTCATCAACGTCACAGTAGTTGCCGCCACGAATCGCCCAGACATCATCGTACTAAATCCTCTTTTTCTAGCCAGCTATTCACTACTAAACCTAAATTGCTTCATAGGACAGTGCATTATTAAGACCAGGTAGAATAGATCGTATTCTATACATCAGTCCTCCGGATGCGGCAGCACGTCGTGAGATTCTTCGTCTACAATTCAGCAAGATGCCATGCTCCTCTGATGTGGATATAGAAGAGCTTACTGCCAAGGTTTCCCTACATTTGCCGACTTCCGAAATCTCCAACTAACTCTGATTCTCATAAACATAGACCGAAGGATGCTCGGGTGCAGAAATTGTAGCCCTGTGCCAAGAGGCAGCACTGTGTGCCATGAATCAGGACTGCGATGCTAAGCAGGTAACCAAAGCGTAGCTCAGCATCGTCTCGGCGAAATCTAACCACTCGAACCAATGTAGATATCTCATTCCCACTTTGTTGAAGCACTTGGGTCCATGACTCGACGAATTACACCAGAGATGATTCGATTCTACGACGATTTTAGGCAACGCTCCGGGCTCAAAAGTGTCTAGTGTACATTTTTGTTTGTCAATCAGAGAGCCCAACACCATAAACACTGATCAAATATTTAGGTTTTGTTGGCTTATCCAATCAAATCTGCCCTCCTTGGAAAATGAGCAGTCTGAAAAGCGAAAAAAAATTCATTAAACAACTATATAGAACATACACTACCTGTCCACTACAGTAATTTTCTTCACCATGGATAATGTTGGTCAAGTACCCAAGGACGTCCCCTCAACTAACGTTGAGTCGACCATGCTGAACGCACCTAGTATCCCTGAAGCCGCGGATGCTACCATTGTACATAACGAAGACAGTATGGTTGTTCAAAGCCAGGATACTCCCGCTCCTCCTAGCACTGAAGAAACCATGGATACCGAGAATACAGTTGTTGGTTCTGAACCAGACAACGTCATTAACCAAGTTGTCAACACCCCCGTAGAAGGCACCCAACCAGCTGAAACCACAGTACAGGAACTTGCTCCACCTGTCCCAAGTGATTATGAATCTAGCGATCTGGAATCCTCAAGTGGTAGTTCCGACAGCGAAAGCAGTTCTGAGGATGATTCTATGGACGAGGGTACTGCGTTAGCGGATGCTGACTGTGACGACGAATTGGGTTTCTCAGTTTCAGCCGGTGGCCTTCGTACTCGACACGAGCTAGACCCCCCTCCTGTTCCTGAAATTCAAGTTGAAATTCCAGAAAATGCACCCATCGTACCACTTGGCTTGATTTCGTCGGTGATCGACAATCTAGTAGTAGTAGAGACGTACATCTCTGATCAACCGCAATATCTCGATGCTGGGAGTCTACTGGTGATGGAAGACCGGAAGCCTCTCGGGTACGTTTTTGAGACGTTTGGACCAGTCTCTCGTCCATTCTATTCGGTTCGGTTTAACCAGAACTCCGACATCGACAAGGAGCGTATCGTGAAAGGAAAACGTATATTCAGCATTCCAAACATGGCTCACTACGTGCTCCCCGGGGCCATCAGAGATAAAGGTTCAGACGCTAGTAACATGTATGATGAAGAAGTTGACGATAAAGAAATGGAGTTTTCGGACGATGAGAAGGAAATAGAACACAAGAGGAAGACTAAGCAAAAGGCCCGCAAACCACGCCAACAAAAGAACAATCCTCAACCCAACTACAACCAACCCCCCATGCCAACACCTCAACAGCCTGTTTATGGTCAGCCGTATCCCTACCATCCTCAACAGTATTACCAACAAAATCCTTCAGTATACGGCTATCAGCCTACACCACCAAATCCTCAGCAACCACAACCATACCATCAACAACAAATGCCATCTTATGGCTTCCAACCTCAACACCCCACTGATCAGGGCAACCCGCCACAATCATCTGATCAGGCTAGGGCTAATCGCATGATGAATATGTATCAAGATATGTACTAGTTAGACAGTTAGACAGAATGTAATAATACTCTTTGGAAGAAGCACCATCCTTTGTATAGTCAAACTCCAATATTCCTGGCAACGCAAGGTGTAAAAAAGGTTGTTGCTTGATTTCAGTTTGGTCTAATAAACTCATCACGAACACGATTATGATTAGCAAATGATTTACAAAGGGTATCTCGCCAAGAATATCTCGCTTCAATGCTTTACTGCTTTTTACTTGAATCTTCTCTAAATAAAGTAGTCACATACTCAGTCTTCTTCCAGTGTTTGTTTAGCGAACTGAGGCAATACGAATGCAGCTTCATGAATTGCTGCGTTGTAGTATCTACAAAGCTTTGCTTCGTCTTCGGGTGACCAACGTCTAGTAGGTTTCTTCAAGTCCTTTCCTTCTTCTTTACAACATAGGATAAATCCAATTTGGCCAGAAGGATAGGTGGGAATAGTGGTATAGGCATACTCCACTACAGGGTATAGCTCTTTGGAGAATTTCAAAACATTCTTTATCAACGGAAGGTGAAGCCACATGCATTCTCCTAAGAATAGTCATTAATAGCAGTTACGAAGACTTCTGTGGCGCCTCCATACTTGCCTTGGGTGGCAATGATGCCTCCGGGACGAAGTGCATTTTTCATCAACTCATAAAATTTCGCCTGATATAATGATTCGGCAGGACCTAAGAAGCAGTCTTCGATAAGATATTGAACGGCGATCTATGGGATATCAGACAGAACTAACCAACAGGATCGGATGAATCTGTGATGATGACATCGAAGGTATCCACTTGGTCTTCTAGGTATGGGAAGCCGTCGCCGACGTGGACTTTGACTTTCGGATGTTGAAAACCAACAGCCATAGCAGGAAGATATTTCTTGGCAATCCGGATGACAGCCTTTGATGGGTATTTGCGTTAGTGAAATTTCCACTTGGTAATAATAGTAGTTTTCTCTATTGCAAACGCACTAACTTCATCTATCTCGCATAAAACAACCTCCTCCACGCATTCATGCTTCACCACTTCACGAAGAACTCCACCATCTCCACCACCAATGACGAGCACCTACACCAAAATACATGGTGAGTGGCAAAATATGTGTACCATTAACGCAGGAACATACCTTTTGAGGGTTGGGATGGCTGTTTAGAGGAAGATGGGTGATCATCTCTTGATAACTATTGGAAAGCAATACATATTAACTCGAGGTCCAACAGCTCGGTAGATTTGTTACGTACGCAAACTCGTCTCTTTCTGTGGCTTGAATGACCCCATCCAAAACCAGCACATTGCCATATGTTGTGGACTGGAATACCAATATATCTTGATATTGTGATTTTTCATGGTGAAGTATCTCGGCAACTTCAAGACTCATGGCTGTAGTAAGTGTTTGAGCATCCTGAGTGATTATGAATATCGAGAAAAAGAGTATAGAAACCTTGACCAGGCCATAGAGTACAGTTTTCCTTGAACCAGGAATCATTTATCAAAGGATGAGTGAGTGTAGTAGTCATCTTCGGAGGAAAGGTTTGTTGAAATGTAGGCAGAGGTGGTGGTAAATAATACTAAGATGTGCTAAGGGGCTTAGTAATCTTTGGAACGTTGGATACGACAGAGTTGTACCATTTTTCCATACCCTAAATCACACAAGCATTTATTCAGAAATTCATCCGGAGTAGCTACAATTCGGGTTATTTTTATTCGATAATTTTACCATTGAGCTTGATTCACGGGTCTGGCCACCAACTAATAGTTAATTTGTTAACTGGACTTCTTGTTTCCAGTGTCTACTTAAAGAGTGTTCTTGTGTACCTCGACAAACTATACTGGTAAAACTCTCGTTCCTCTCAGCCGTATACTTTGCCAACTCAGTCGTTGGTTCGGGAATAGATGTGCTTTATTTTAACCAACTGCTAGTAGATATATTTCATTGGTATGTACTGTTCAACGCATGATTTCAGCAGGAATGCCTTTTTGACACATCGTTGTTCCTATTGTTTCTAGTGTTCCTTTTGAACAAACTCTTATATAACCTTCTTCCTCGTATATCATACGTATATAAAATTATCCATGTCTCTCATCGCCGATGATGAATACATTATACACCAGTTGCGCATCAGCTTTCTCCGGCTTCACGATCGAACTGCAGAAAGGATAATTACGTTTGATGCAGACACGGTATTTGACAATGCCTACATTAAAACTGCAGGTCCCAACTATCCCGAAATGGAATACTGCTATTCACCAGACATCCCTTATCAAAGAGACCGTGTTGCTTTTAATAAGCCCTCAAATGCTTCCATACTGCCATTGACTTCTCAAAGAATCAAGCCTTTAAACCGACAGCGCTGGGCTCAAGCAACAACAACTACCACCACTCAGGACATCTCCAGTGAGAACAACTTGAACGATAGTGAAGATGATTTTGATATAGAAGACGATGATGAAGTCCCAGCTTTGTATGAATTGAATGTTGTTGACCTACGAAGTAGCCTATCTTTGACCTTGGCTATTTGCTTTTCTCCCAAATGTAGAAGTGAGCCTATTCTGTTCGAAAAATCCAAACCCAACCCTCCTGCGACGGAAGCTAGCGCAACAAGCAAATTGAAAGGTTTGTCTTGAACTACCTATGGTAGAGACGAATTGAAGTGCTGATGAGTTTGCCTATATCAGACCAGTCCAACCTCAGAATTCCCATGCCAGCCTTTCCAGGTCAACCTCTTATTTTTGATGGTCATCAGAGTGCCAAGGATGTAGATGGGCTGCTGCTTCCAGATGCACATATCAAAGTGGTTGGTGGCTCTCCTCCTCCCAAGGCAACACTCTCCACCGACCATAAGCATGAGTTCCCGAACCCGTTTGGCGCCAAAAAAAATATCTCGGCGCTCTCTACACTGATACAAGGCAAAAGCGAAAACACTGTTGAAAACCCATTCTCAGCCGAGTTTAGTTCAGTTGTAAGATTCTTCGTGGTCAATGGTCAGAGATGTTCAATGGCTAACTTCACCCATTGTAGTCTGGTATAGGTGAACCGAATACAATGTCTATCAAAATATTTTTGCCTCACTCGGAGGAACCCCTGCGTCCACTTGAAATCGTGGTCAAAAAAGATGCCACTGTTGAACAAGTGATTGGATTTACGCTGTATCGCTTCTGCGAAGAGGGGCGCAAGCCTTTGCTTGACGAAAAGCTCTCTGATGTGATCCACTGGAGTATGCGCATCGTGGAGGATGATGGCACCATTGATGAAGATTTCCCAGGTAAGTTTAAGTTATTGAGATTGTTGTTAGCATAAGTAAGCCGTTTCAATTCCATGAGTTCTGTTAACCTGCCTTGCTGTATTAGCTTTGGATCGAACCAGACAGATCTCCAAATTTTTCTTCGACCAGTTTGCGATGTGCGAAGCAACCCCAGCACAAGGTACTTTGCTCCAACACTCTATAATCGCCGGATATACAGCCTCATACATAATGTTATATCAGTTAAAGTCAACGAACGGTTGCGTCTTAAAAAACCTAGCAGAGAAATACTTCGCAAGATACCGTCGGCTCAAAATCTCCGACGCCCCTCTGCTACACCTACACCGGTTACAAATCCTACACAGACCTACAACAATGCTGGTGAATCAGCTGGAGCGAAGCTGGACTCTCCACAAATCCCTGCCGCTCCTCCACCTCCGTCTTTCCACCGCTTGAAAGTCTACTTCTTTTCACCGACAAGCACTACCCTTAGCACTACTATCATAACATCAGTGCGAACCACCTTCATGGATATCCGCTCCCAGGTCTGCCGCAAGTGGAGACTACAAAAAGAAGACTTCATCTTGATTATCGCTGACACTACCACGGAAATACCCTTGGATAAAACCGTGAACGACTATCAGAAAGTCAGCGAACTAGTCTTGTTAAATAAGGGATCTGCATTGGGTGGTATGTTGTGATTGCTTTCCAATTATGAGGTATTCCCGGTGTAACACATCTCGTCGATTTTTTAGTCAGCGCTATGTCACTCAAGCCGAATGGCGAAATCAACCGTAGAGGGGACAAACCGTTCTCCTTGTCCAGGTCAAACATCCCGGAGAATATGGATAGTTCACGATTTTACAAGGTAACAAACCCTCCCCTCACTTCTTGTGTTTAACTTAAACCTTAACTATCGAACCAACAGAGTTTCAAAGTCAACCGTAAGACACGCTTACTGGGGCTCCACGAACGAATTCTGGATATCATCGGAGATTATATTCATATTCTCCCCTCCGAGAATCGGGGACGGTTTGATTCGGTTAAAACGGTTAGTTTGCTCAGTGCAAATTGGCCCAATCAAATGCCCACGATTAACTTCCCAATCTAGGCAAACTATAAAATCCGAGATATACTCATATGTAAGCAAAGCAGCAAGAATCGACGCAAATTCAAGCTGGTTATCGACCGTGGGCTCAGCGATTCGAAAACGTATATATTCATCGGAGCCACGGTGGAAGAGACAAGTAAGCACTTCTGACGAAGATATTGAGGCACCAGCTGACCATTCCTTTATCAGCCGAGATATGCAACATAATCAAGCATTTCATGCAAACATCAAGTCGGGACGATCGCTCTAGAAACTTTCTCGCAACAACCGCCATCAGCCCTAGTAATTAATTTCCATCATCCCCTTTCAGCCGGTAGCCTAAGTATTAACCGAAGCGTATCTAGGATCGTATGGAGACTCATTCCGAAGCTTGGATTTGAGCGGTGCTGGAACACCCATGCATCCCGGCAGTAAATAATTCATTTCTTTTCACTTGACCCAAAAACATGATTTCAAATCCGGCTTCTGATGTTTTCCCGGTTCTCCACTCCAGAGATTGTCTGTTTTGAGATGGTATCCCTAACCCGCACACATAGATTAGGGCGATTCATAAATAAACAATCGATCCAGATTAGTAGCCAGTCCATGCATCCAAACCCTCTTCGTCACTCGTGCGAAAACCTCGACCCAATTGGCATATCTGCCAAGCTTCACAAGACCCACAACCCCAGGCCAAGGCCCAAAGGGGGGAATAATCGGATTCTGGAAGTCGGTTTTATTCATGCGGAAGATAAGAGTGTATAGGGAAAGTATATTCTATAGATTCGCTATGTACAAGATAAGTTAGCGGCTCGGGTCGGGCCTGCCGATTTCTATGGTACTAAGGATGGGGGAGGTGGATATTCAGAAATCCGATGCCATTAGGCGTAGCTGCTTCCCAAACTCCGCGGATTCTGATCGGCCGCAATTCTTGGGAACCGCGAGCAAGCTCAGGTAGGGCTCCTTCTGGTGCATGTTCATCTCATTCTTGATGGAAAGCCCGAAGGACTCGTCGGCGTCCGAGATGGCCGGGAGTGGGGGAAGCAATGGTTTGGTGTACTTCTGCTTGTGAGTAGGGGAGCACTTGGGCATGGGGATGTTGGCTTGGGTGACCTTGACCTGTTGCGGTGTTGATGGGATGGATTTGATGGCGGCCACGAATTGCTTCAGTGCCTCAGGATCCCCGTGTTTGTAGGAAGCCTTCGAATCCTTGGAGGCATGGGTTGGCTTGTCTCCGTCTAGCAACAACAATCTCATGCTATCCTCGATGATATGCGCCTTCTGCATTGTTTCGTACTGCTCTTCGACGATAGAGTCGATCAAGCGGTCCTTCATTTTGACGATCTCCCTGAGGGAGTCATTGGTGATGCGAGCGTTTTTCAGCTCCCTGTTGAGCTTGCGGTTCTGCTCGTACAGATACTGATTCTCTGCTTCAAGCACATGCATGCGGTAGGAGGTGATGTTGAATTGAGCACCGGAGGCATCTTCGGATGCGCCTCGCTGGTCACTCAAGGGGGATGCACCTTGTGTTGGGGTGGAGGTCTTCACCCTGTGTTTATCCTGGGAACTTGATTTGAAATAAGAGAAGAGTTTGGAAAGTTTCATGCTAGGCAAGGTGGGCGTTGGAAAGAGTCCTATAATGAAACCACAACAAAAGGGCTCAACGCGAATTCACCTCGACATCAGGGCTTCATTTATTGCATTTTCTAGCTGAATTTGGTATGGGATGTCAATCTCTAATAGAATGATCGGGATTCAAGGTAACGGGGACACTCATCAATCAGGCCCATTTTGGGCCAATTCACCGGACTGATATACCATATGCAGCGCGAGAGGATTGTTCCTTAAGAGTTGGCAAGTTACCAGCTGGTATGTGGCTGATATGGTTTTTGGATCCTGCGATAGCTGAGAATGGCAACGAGGACCCCTTTCTATCAATTATGTTTAGACTGGAAGATGGAAGATTCCAGGAGATAAGCTAGCACAGCGGATTGGCAATGCTCGAATGATGCTCAATGATACCGAAATTAAACAAGGTATGTATGCAACATGTAGCATATCGGTTTTAGCATTGGATGCATGGTCCAAAAACCGAAACTCGCCCCGTTTCAGTGGGGGGGGGAAACGTGCGGTGTGTAACACGGTCTGACTAGAATTGGCGATATATAGCGGTTGGAATGTTTACCTCGTACCTTGCGTCGCACCCGCCCTTTTCCACTCTATCCATTTACGATGAAATTCCTTGGCTTATCATTGATCACCCTCAGTCTGGCTGGGGCCATACTCGCCAACCCTTTCCCTGAGAAAGGAGCTGGTGGCGTGAAGGGTTATGGTGACCGTGATGGCGATGGCGGTAATTACAAGAAGTCCACTGAGCCTGATGACTACGACCGTGGCTATCGCGATGGTGCCAAAGAAGGTTATTCCGAGGGCTTTGAGAGCGGAATGGATGATGGATATTGGAATGGGCACGAAAAGGGCAATGACAAGGGCTGGGAAGAAGGCCAGAAATGGGGATATGAGGAAGGGTATGACTCCGGGAAGGATGCTGGCTACAAGAAGGGGTACAAGAAGGGTACCCAGGTTGGCTTCAAAGAAGGTGAGGGCTCCGGCTGGAAAGATGGTCACGATGTTGGTATGGATCGTGGGTACTGGCGTGGCTACAAAGCGGGCCAATCCAAAGTTGAGAAGAAAAAAGTCGGCTATATGAAGAAGGGACTTAAGGCTTATTAGAACTTAATATCTCCATTTCACAATAAAATCTTCCTGGTTTGCCACACCCAGTTCATCACTGCTTTGGCCATATTGCCACATCCAGCTCGTCGTTGCTTTGGGTCTTCATTATAGTTGAATGGTAGGAAACGTGTTCAAGTATTTATTGTTGGTTTGGTGAGTGAAGTGTCGAATGAACTGATAACCGGTCATCTATTGTTAATTGAGGACAAAGTTATATTGTGCTTCGGATTCAGTGTTTTGCGAGATCCAAAGAACTGCACAACTGAAATCGGGTTAGTGTGGGCACACAATTCAAGAGAAACGGCCAGCATGGGAAGTACCTGATCAAGAGGGTGATGTTTTGAACTATCGGTGCGACTCCAAAATAAATATAGGCCCCTGGGACTCCCGGAACAATGTACTTGATGCACAGTATAGCCTGTTTACCTTGCTTGTCAATATCGAGCCGTGTGTTGAGGATACATTAGATGCTTACCACAGAGCCGGCAACCCCACCAGCCATAGCCGCCATACCAATGAATAGCATCATTCTGGCCTTCCCGGCCAGTCCAGAGCCTGAGTAGGAGAAGTTCTCACCTTGGAGAATGCTTAAATCGATGGAGTTTACACTGTACAGACGCAAGTTAGCGACGCGCACTGAGTGTTTGACAAGAAGTCCGCCCTACATGATCATCCCTATGGTGCACACAATTCCAGATATGTAATCTTCGAAGCCGATGAACACCGGAAGGTCACTAATGGTCGAAGACAAAACGATGGCATCGATGAATACCCACCAAGCTACCGAAAACTGGCTCAGCGTTAATAACTGCATTTGTGACTGACCATTCGGGGAAGATGACTTACTAAAATACCAGCAAAGTACGCGCCGATTTCACGCTTCTTTGGGCCCAGGCTTGGAAGTTGTGGAAGCGAGCATAGAAAGGGGCTCCTTGACTCTGACCAATCTTCCATTGTGCTGTGTGGTAATAAAACTACGAAATAGACACCAAATTTGCGTATCTTTTGAGAACAAAGCTTATTCTAATTAGTCACCTATGCCTTTTAAAGATGCTGATGGGCCACCTGGTATCATTTGTCTAAAACCCTTAAATAATATTCGGAGTTTATCGTACGTACGGGGTAATAATAATTGGGTGACTAAGCTTTATCTGCATGTGGATTCAAGTTGGATTTTACTGATTTTGCCGAATTGTGTGTTTAGGATATGCATGATTTTATATCAGTGATGGTATTTTACAAATCAATAATTATCGTGAAATGTTCATGAGCTACTTGATTGTGCTTCTTCCGTTCCGTTGGGAACGTTGGTCTTGGTTCCATTGGACGCTGCGAGTTGCCAGGCTGGTACTGAGGGTCTCGGAATGTTCATGGTTGCGCTACCCCGTGCACCCGAAGCCTCTGGGCTTTCGTCAGCTGGCGTGGCTGGCGCGGAGCTACTTCCAATAACTGGGGATGGTGCTGTAGTTCTTCTATTCAACAAAAGTCCTTTGAGGGATTTGAGCTCGTTCTGCAAGTCCCCGAGCATTCCGTTTTGAGTATCCTTCTGCTTTTCCAGCATCTGGTATGAATGTATTAAGCAAACGTATATGGGCTGTCAGTCAGGGCGAATTTTGCTTACCTCGGGGATTGCATTCTTGACTTTCTCTAGCTCCTCACGTAGAGTCTTTAGCTCCACGTCTCTGTCCGTATCTTGGCTCTTCAATTGACTTAAGATAGCCGACATGCTCTCCAGGGAAGTTTGTACCTCAGTTGATTGAGTCTCGACATGCTTCAGTACGTCTTGAGTATCCTTTTTCACGGTATTCAAGGTCTCGCTCGCCTCCTGGAACTGCTGATCAAGCTTCTTCTTTTCGGCCTCAAGTTCGGCCTGAGAAGGCCCAGAGAAAGTGGAGCTGATGTACTTCTTGGCTAGGGCATAGACTCCATAACCAACACCACCGGCAACCACAGCAGCAATGAAGTAATCCTTCCATTCTAGGGATTTAACTGGTGGTGGTGGCGCGATGGTGTACTGAACTGGAGGTCCTACATACGGACCTGGGGCAGCTGCGCCAGCTTGTACTACTGGAGCACCCGCGGTGGCAGTGCCGTTTACGCGAGAAAGGGCCTCCTCGATTTCAGCAGAGGTAAGCCCCTTAGACTCAAGAAAAGCCACCTTTTTAGCAAGGGCGCTTGATTGTACTTTGGGATCTTTCAGAAACTTGACAGCACTCAGTATAACATCTTCTCTGTTGGCCATAGTGTGAATGTGGTTCTCCAATAACACCAAGGGACGGAAAGGAATACGCTAGAACAGGCGGAGATAGACAAGAGGTTTACGCTGGGAATCGTATGAATGATCCAACTTGTAGATGAAGGAAATGTGGGACACTCACATGATGTCCATCAGAATTCTCAGATTATCACCTAAGCAGATTTAGTTATTGGTGGATCAACCTGAAGAGAAGTCAGATGCAAACTCTTGAATCCAATTCTGTTATTGGTCTCCAACACGATAATCAGGACTCTTCGAGATCTAGACTAGCAAGCACCAAGGCGAAGAAACGGCCCACAAGCATGAATGAAAAATGGAAATGGCACAGTAGCACCGCTTTAATCGGAAATAATTCATTTTCATCTACATTTTCGATAGGGGAACTTGTGGATTACAGGCTCGTGAGAACCAGTCAAAGTTCATTTGGAATAAGTAGGGGGTGTTGGCGGGGGAAGTTACATGGGCGACATTACATTGTCAAAAGTGGGGTTTCTTTAGCTACTTAAATGTATTGGGATAACCAACGGAAACCGTCCCCGTAGCCATGTCTCATGACAACGGAGCACATGAAAACCTCAATTGGGCGGATGTCCTTAAGAGGGATCTTTCCTTTTCCGGTGGTCTGGTAAAGGCCAAGGTGAGCTCTCAACTCTTCTTCGGAAACGGCTCCTGGTGCATCGATCTTGTTACCCAAAATAAGGAACGGAACCTTGGAGAGCTCCTCAATGGACAGAAGTGCCTAAATGAAACCGATCCGAGCAAGTCAATACTAATTTGGCATAGTCCAATGAAAGGATAATGAAATCATACGTCGAGTTCGGCCTTGCTTTCCATGAAGCGCTCGGTATCCTGGGCATCAACAAGGTACACGATTCCATCGACTTCAGGGAAGTAATCCTTCCAGAGACGGCGAGCTGTCAAATCAACACAGTTAATACTTGGAATCGATGTACCAGAATTCATGGGAAAAACCTTGTTGATGTCCTCCAAGATCGTAGGTGGTGAATTTGACGTTGCCGATGGCAAGCTCCTCGGAGGCTGTTTAGAATTTCCTAAGTATCAGACAAGAACCTGAAATGGCGAAAGCGAATATTTACTGGGATGCAGGGTGGGCTGCAGAGTGGCAAGGCGATCGTTCTTTAGCATATGAAGCAAAGTGGTTTTGCCGGCGTTATCAAGACCAAGGAAGAGAATCTTGGCATTCTTGTTGACCAAGCCTATGAGTAAGCGTTGTTAAATCAAAGTAAAGCAAACGTCTCTATCAAGTATCTGCTGCCTACCTAAGCTGGAAAGTACGTCCCAGAACCAATTGATGATGAACATGATGTTAGAAAGCGGCCGTGAGGGTTGAAAACTACTGACGTAGGGAAGGTAGAAAGTTGGGCTCATGGTATCTTTATGCCATACGTATTGGTCAAACATTGGATCAAACCAAATTTTCCACGTGATTTTCCAAGGCTGTACTCTGGACCATATCTCGCAGTCAAGGTTCATTATTGAATCATGTTAGACGGATGATTGCTAACCTACTTGACATGGGTTTATTAAATTGTCTATAGACCAATGACCCAAATAATAAGATGCAACGAAAACACTGTCCCCTTTGGGCGACGAAGGAACACATCAAAAAACACAAGCAACTAATAAATGATTGTACTATACAGCGTAGCTATCCCAACATTACTAAACATCTATTGAGGGATATTTTCTTTGGCCTGCTGACGTACTCGTTTCTCGTAAGTGACACGGTCTTTCTTGAACAGCATATAAGCTTCCGATTGAGCAGGACTGTTAGGATTGGGATCGTTCAAAAGATCCTGAATTCCTAGAAGGATCTATTGGTCCTATGAGAACAATGCCACTTGAATGATATGGCTACGCTACATACCTGTTTGATAGTAATAGCTGGCTTCCAGCCTTCATCTTCATTCAAGATAGAAAGGCATACAGTTCCGGAGGGGTACACATTGGGATGAAACAGAGGGGGAGTGAATTTGCCTATAAAATAAAGATTAATATAGTGAATTAGAAAGCAATGAGGAAGGAAATGCCCACGTACACTTGGGGGGCTTGCTGGGATAATCTAAGTACAAACTGGTCGGTTAGTATGGGTGTTAAAAGCCTACCAACAGCAGAAACAGTACCTTCAGTAAAGGTAACAATGAGTTTGTATACACCGTTTTCCCAAGGAGTCTTGCAGTGGTAAAAAACATTTAGTCAAAAGGGCACACGTGGCGCATTCCATATAAGCAAACGCGACTAACCCCCGCTTTGCCAGGAATCCCGACATGCCAGGTCATCAAATCCAAACTGTTGTCGGGGTTTCGTGAAGGGCGAGCATAGAATCCCTATTATATACAACATGGATCTCAATGAGTGCTCCGAGTATGCGCAATGAACATGGAACAAAAGCACGTACGTATGGATGGTCTTTACGCCACTGTTTACGTTCTTCAGCCAAACGAGCTCTACAAATTCCGGACATGAGAGATTTCTTTGTGTGCTAAACACTGACACTGCTACCAAATATAAGAGAAGAAAACAAGGAAAGATGTTTGAGCAAAATGAAGGCCACAATGGCCCATCAAATCTACTCCACTGTTTTCTGACCAGTAATCAGCTGATCAAGGACTTGGTGCGAGTAAACATGATTCCAAGCAACAATTGTTGCTTAGAATTGAACACGGTTGCCTCGATATGAATATTAGAAAAAAAGCGCCGTGATCAAAAAAAAATCGATTAGGAAGGCCATTCCAGAGAGACTTGAATCACCGAACTTAAGCAATTTCTATTTATTCATTCATACTTGCATTCGCGCATTTCTTGTATACGTTTCGTTGCTTATCTTGCAACTTCAAATAATTTTTCCGCCAGTTTCTACTTCCTCACATCATCCCAAAATGTACAACAAAGTCCAAAAGATTATGGTTCAACCGATCGTACGTACTTCTTCTATGCCACGCTCCAAGATGTACCCATTAACCTTTTGCCATTGTGATAGAATTTGATCTTCCGGTATCTCCAGAATGTAAGTATTATGTTTCACAAACTGTGGTTCCATTTCACTTACAGTTCTTTTCATCGCCAACCAGAGATCAAAGGTTCAAATCTGGTTATATGAACAATTGGATATGCGTATTGAAGGCAGGATCGTCGTAAGTTGTTTCGCGTAATGCCTACCCAAGATCTGTGAAACTGATTTTCGTGTGTCAAAGGGTTTTGACGAATTCATGAACCTTGTCCTGGATGAGGCTGAGGAAGTCAATACCAAGAAGCAAACCCGTAGATCTTTAGGTACGAGGAGCATATATGCGTAACTTCAAAGCCTCGACTCACCACCACTCGTTTATAGGGCGTATTCTACTCAAAGGAGACAATATTACCTTGATCCAGGCTGCAAGCAACTAAGTTCATTCAAGAATATTCGTATTAGGTCTTGGTGCTTTCGGAAGCATAAAATGTTCAATGATTAAAGAAATATTCAATGATACATTAGAAGTAAATATATATTCAAACATCCTTGAGTTCAACATTTTTCTACTGCTTAATGCCTGTACTTAATGCTTGTAATGATATACATTATCAAACATCTTTCAGCATCCTGCTATTGGCTTTTACAAGGTCTTCAACGTAAATCACCTGGCCCTACCCATTTCGAAATTAGACGCTTGAATTGGAAAGATGCAGTTGATAAGACTTTTTTGTCGCTTTGTATGAATAATATAATAGAATACCATCGAACTTTGTCCACGTTAAAAAGAGTAGCATGGAAGATTCATCCGCGATCCATTCTAGCCATCATGACTATCAACAAAGCCTGTTGCTCTCTTCGCCCAGTTACCTCTGATTATACTCCAAAGGGAACTATCGAGCAAATCGATGACTTGCCAGTCTACTTTGTTGGCCCTAAGGTATGGATCCTACGCTGATTAGTTTGATCATACTTGGTGCTAACGGATATACCACAGGACGCGAAGCTATCTATTATTGTCAACTATGACATCTTTGGATTCCAGTGAGTACGCTTGTGGTATTAATGGATGGGAATCCAGCGATTAACTCTCTGCACTAGCCCCAACACTCATCAGTTCTGTGATATTCTTGGTGAGATGTTCAACTTCCGCGTAGCCATGCCCGACTTTTTCCGTGGAAAGCCATGGGACGAAAACAAAATGGCCAAGGAGGATATGCCCGCCCTGTATGAATGGATCCGTTCCGTCGCTAACTGGGATCTTGTAAGCAACGCTGAATATCATACATGTGGCGCTTTCTAATATCTTGTTTAGGTCAGACCCGATCTGGAGAAGGTCAAGCAACGCCTTGCTTCTGAAGGTATTGTCAAGAGCGGCATTGTTGGCTTCTGCTGGGGTGCCAAAATGGCTATCCTCGCCACCCGCGATAGCAGCTTCGCTGCCGCTTCTCTCATCCACCCTTCCCTCTTTGAAGATGAGGATGCCGTGCATGCCCAAGCCCCATTGATGCTTATCTCCACCAAGGACGAGCCTGACTTTGTAAGAGAATACCATTTCCTATCATGTCTTCTTGTTGACTAATCGTTAATTGGCCCATCAGACCGAATTCATGAACATTCTTAGCAAGAAGCCATTTGGAGATAAATGCCACCACTACCGCTTTGAAGACATGTTCCACGGGTTTGCAGCAGCTCGTGGAGATTATACTGACCCACATAACGTCAAGCGTGCCACCGAGGCTATTGAATTGACTGGCAAATTCTTCACCAACAACATCCAATTAGACTAAGTGTAATGTAATCCTCTATTCGGTATTAGAATAATAAAAGTGATTTAATTCGACTCTATGGAACAATTATAATGAGGATACATATTGAATAGCTAGTTGGTGGGGAGGGGGGAATATTCAGTTCATAAACATACAGACGCTGTTCAGGAATTGATCAATGGCGTTCTTTCTGTGGATCGAGATGGAATGCTTCTGCCTTTCCCTTTGTTAGGATCCGGTAACGAGCGCGTGCGAGGGGGTGATGCTGTTGGGTGTGTTGTTTGGGACAAAGCAAACACCCCAAGCGAAAGGATTATTACTCCGACTACGACGAGAACTAGTTGCCACCATGCAAGTCGGTTCCATTGGTTAAAATACATCAATCCATTGCACAAGGATGTGACATTATAAGCACAGAAAGAGATGGGAACAATGAGTACGGTATCGCAGAGTTGAAGGCTCCTATTCAAGTAATAAAGCTACAGGTTCTTTGTTAGCATGCTCTGTTGGTGGGTTACAGTGGGGTGGGTGTTGTACCTGAAGTAGAGCGCTGCACAGTATAGCAAAAGCAATAACCCACGATAGAATTCTATCGAATTGGTTTTTGCCGTCAAGAATTGTGATCAACAGGAGCTCAACCCCGCTTTTGGCAAACAGGAGAGTCAGGCTAGATAAGACACCAGAGATGACGGCATACAATGAACCAAGAAGGAGCTTCATCTTGATAAGTGCTATGGCAGATACCGCAGAGCAGGTGGCCTCATGGTCAGCTTGTATACGGGTAAGGACAGATTCCAAAAATCTCGTTGCGCTGACGACTAAACACAAGATTATTGTAATGAGAGTTATGTAAATAATAAAAGGTTGCCGTTGAAACAGAAGAATCAAGTCGGCCAGAGAATGGCTTGGCTCCAAAACCGTTCCAAATATGGCTATAAAAACCGCACCGACCACGATCATTCCTGTGGCGAAGATGCTTTGGAGTGGAAAAGAATCGTCCAAGATTAGTTTGGCGCAGATTGCATTGGTTATCAAAGTGATTGCTCCAAGTGGGGCCAAGATGATGATGGGTAGAAACCCAATCGAAAACAAGGAACCAAAGATGTTGCTAGCCAGAAATATCACAAAGCCAGTTAACCACATCGGGCGATGCCATTCGGACAATCTTCTTTCCTTTGGATGGCTTTCATTTATGATGTGACTTTTCTTCTGTAGGTTCAGCCCAATTGACTGGGTGAAGCAAGTAAACACAGTCACAACAAGGCCGATAATAACCTGTATGCGAAGGGTTTCGTCCTCAGTGGACTCTTGGATTGATAACATTAGAGATGTGGCCTCGAAGGGTATAGCGTTGTGGTAACTGGGCCTAGGATTACAGGCTCAGAGGCTTGCCAACTGTGGAGTGAAGCAAGCTAATACTGCAACAGCTTCTAAACAAAATATATCTTACTTTAATTAACCTATTGATACCTTTTGATTAGAAAAGTACATCGACGATCGAGGATTTCTGATGGAATTGGAATTAATTAGATCTATTTAGTCAAGCTTAGGAATATCTAGACATTCGTACGTTTCATATATATATATATATATATATGACATTAGGACCTCACTGACTGAATTTGTGAACTAATAATTCGAATCATTATATCATACGCTGAGGACTCGAGTAGTCATATGTGCTTTATAATACTTTTGCTAGTACAAATAGCATAGAGTAAGCACAACCATAAAGGTCGCCAGTGAAAAAAAGGTTAACATTAACCTCTTGGAATGAACCCACAATCAGGTATTCACTTCCACTTTACATGTGGTTGAGAAAAGGCTAACACTTTAAACTACCCGATAAGAAATCACCTCAAATTCTCTTGGCGATTCCCAAGAGAGAGATTCTAACCAAGATTCCAAAGGTTGTACGAGTAAGCGTGCCGCACAAAACAGAGCGGCACAACGTGCGTTCAGACAGAGAAAAGAGCAGCACGTAAAAGATTTAGAAAAGAAAGCCCAGCAATATGAGATTCTAACCGCAGAAAATGAAATATTACTGGTAGAGAATGAACAACTGCGGCATTTAGTTGGGAGGGTTCAATCAGGAGCGAGCCTTTCTGAGCTCACCATCCCGAAGAAAGCTGAACTTGCATCTTTTCTTAATAACATTAATTTGGAGAGCAGTCCCAGCTCGCACGAGGTTCACAAACCTAGCAACTCAGCAAATGAGACAAGGCCCGCTATGATACTCCAACAAGTCACTGCTACTCTGAGTAACAATGAAGCCCGTGAGCCTGGCGACTGGGAAGGAGAGCCGTTCCGCCTTAAATATCAAAACACTGACTCAAATGTTTTACGAAGAAGCACCTCACACTCTTCACATGCATCTATGGCTAATCATTCAGGCTTTGATAGTGGTGATTTAAAATCCAAGAGTACCCCCATGTTTGTAGAATCCGATACGATAAATGATCAAAAGAGTGACAGTGGGACCTTGCAAGGCTTCTCAAACGTAATCCTAGACAAGACAGGATCGTTGTTTAATTTGCAGGGAGCAAC
The DNA here is from genome assembly GCA_002104905.1 of Basidiobolus meristosporus CBS 931.73. Classification (NCBI taxonomy): domain Eukaryota; kingdom Fungi; phylum Basidiobolomycota; class Basidiobolomycetes; order Basidiobolales; family Basidiobolaceae; genus Basidiobolus; species Basidiobolus meristosporus. The sequence continues at coordinate 24,945 of MCFE01000198.1, read as the reverse complement.
TAGCGAGTCTAATGATCCCTCAAGAGTGACCGGTTTGAATGAGCATAATCTTGCATTCTTACAATATGGTTGGATATACGACCCCGCACTAGTACAAAACGATTACCACAGTTCATATTGTGAGATAACGGGGACGACACCAGGAGAGGCTTCCTTCAATGATCGTGTAATGGGTGATTTATACTCTTTACTTGAGTTGGGCTCATCAAATCACGAAGAAAGCCCGTTGCCTGAAACGGTGGGATTTCTATGCTATTTCTGCTTCGTCTCTTTACCACAACTGTTTATTTTTTGCTCATCATTTAGTATGTTTATTAGAGTCGCACAAGCAATTGACTTAAGTGCCAGTACTTGAGACGGCAATTAAAGAATTGAACAGCAGCCGAAGGTACGAGGTTAAGTTATTTTCACCATGGAAAGTGATCTCTAACTTTTTCAACATAAGGACGAGTTAGATGCAGTCTCGCAATCTGAAGGTTGTCCATGGTCTTGGAGCCACTGCCAAGTGGCCTTGGGGATTTTGTATAAAGACTGTGATCGTCTATCTGTCAGTATATCCCAACACCACTCATCGTTCTAGAATGTTTGTGAATCAATGTACATAAATATAAGCGGCACTATTTTAACGCTGACTTTTTCATGCAGTAGATTGGATTTTTCCAATAGTGTTCATGGTTTGCATTGGTGTGGGTTTCCAATTGCTAATTATCTTTGTTTTGACTATTAGATTATTTAAGAGGGTTGCATGGATTGAGTGTACAAGAAATTGCGGTAAAATATTCGATAGAAATAAATGCAAATAGGTCGAGATCAACTCATTTCCTGGCCTTTAATTCTTGATATTTACTTACTACAACTAGAATAGCATGGCGGCTATGCTCCCGACCAAGAATCCGCCTGCCTCTAGTAAAGCTTACCATGCTTCCTCGGCGAGACAATTCCTCAAACGTAGCGATACACAGTCACATAAAGGCAATGCCTTTAGACAACACGAGAATCCTTACGGATCTAATTGGATTGAATTTCCCTCGGGAAACACGGAGCAATTGTTAAGAATGGAGTCCCAAGCCAGTGTAAATGTAAAAAGCAGAAACAATAATGACTTGTCACTGACAGGGGTACCTCTATTTCATTCGCGAAACATCTCGACAGCAAATAAACAATCCCAAGCCATAGACCCTAAGGATGGTTTCACCAGCGAGAATTTTGAAGACGACGAGTTTGACAACTATGATCTAGACGACTCAGTGGTGCAAGAATTAGTAGAAAAGGAAACCGAATATCTTTCCCAACAACCAAATTCCCAATATCTTTTACCTTCCGCCAGTAATTTTCGTGTTGGTCTAGATTCGCAATCGTTCTTCTCCTGTGACAAAGAAAACTTTTCTTTCTCCCCAACCACCTCTCAGTTCGCCCCACCTCGAAAAAGGCCGCTGGACACCAGACAGCCTAGTTCTTTGTTGTCAAGTAAGCAAGCTTCTATGACAACCCAGTTGGTAGCCCTGCAACAAGAAATAGAAAAGTTAAAGGAGGAGAACAAAAGGCGAAAGCTAGATATGGATCGAATGCTAATAGAAAAAGGAGAGGTGACGCATGTACGACAACGGCTTTCAAAGATGGAGCTTGAGAATTCGAAGCTTAGAGAGAGCTTGACCAAGGAACAGATAATAGCAAAAGAGCAGGCCAAGATGCTCAGCCAAACATATCAGAAAGAGATTGATAGGTTGAATACTGTGCTACTATTTAAGGAGCAAGAAGTTCAGGCATCACAGCTTCAAAGCCGAAGAAGAGCAACCGAACTTCAAATGACAAGCAGTGCTCAGGAAATGATACACTCAAATCATTGTAGTCCACTGAATCCTAGCAGTACGCCATCCTTCCCAACCATCTCCGGGTTTAAAGAACCTCCTGATATTTCAAGCAATCAAAATCAACCAGCCGAAAAGATTGAGAACGACCAATATGACACTGCTCAAGACACTTCTCCAATACGACAACGTATAGCTGTGGCAAATTCACAATTTGAAAAAAAGGAGCCTGGCTTAAAGAGATTATTATATGACCCCGATAATGATCTCGAGCCGAACGAAACGGCATATCCTCGCTCTGCGCTATACAAATTAATCAGCCAATGTTCCTCAGATTCCAACAAAGGTAAGTGTGTGGTAAGTATATATACGCCAACTTGTACTTACTACGTGTGGTAGACCGATCAGAGTTTAGACATATTCTATCGCAACTATCCCAAGAGTTGCTACAGATTCTAACAACCAATGAGAAATCCAACTTCTCGATGTACCCGCAGAAGCTATTGATCATTTTGAATCGATACCTTCAATTGGTACTGAACTCTGGCGATGTACGTTAACCTTCATTTATCAATTTCATACAGAGCGTGGTTTTAATATTTTTGTAGAGAGAGATTCTTAAACACTTACTTCAAGTTGTTGAGACTTTACTTGTATCGTATCCGGCATGTCGACAATATGTCTTGGGTATATTTCGATATTTAAATTCGTAAACTCGATTGTTTGGCTGACTTGTACATCATTAGGCCCTGCTAATGAGAATGAATCCGACCCAGAGCTCTCGAACTCACCAACTATCCTGATGAATATATTTCATGTGCTGAAGATAGTGACTTCAGGAAAGAAGATGGTTGAGAACGGTACGGAGAACGAACTTCTGCAACATTCGTTTATTATCCTGTATTCGCTACTTGAGGATTGTAGCGCGGAGTGTATTTCTCGGTATATATCATATTTCTAGCTGGTCGCACACACTTGCTGTGGAATTAATGGCCAAGTTTTAGGTTTCGACCTCTGTTTACTGAAGGAATCCTGGTTGATTTTTTTGACATTGAAATCCCACCGATGATTTTCATCTCCTTACTGGAGATGATATCGCAACTTCTCTCTGGTACAATTATTCATTCCAATGTATTCTGTGCAGTACATCACTGACATCTCTCACTCGACCCAGTTTCTGATTTTTGGAGTGTATTCGAAATGGAAGCTTCTCAGGAGACCTCGCATTGCCAACCTAGATTATCGATCCTGGACAGACTGAGTGAACATTTGCTGAAAGTCACAAGCGACGTTCATGTAAATATTCGAAGCGTGCTTGAAGCTCAACAGTAGACTAACATGCATACTTTAGGGATACGTCATCAAGTGCTCTATTGTACAGCTATACTCATTAGTCGTGGCGCAGTACCACTCTGGCACCAGAATCATTGCCGATTCGTCCAAGGTACATCATTCTTCAACTTCAGGCCAGAGTCCTAGCGGAAGTTAAGCTTTCTTTAGATATTGCCGAATCTGATCAAAGGGCTCGGAGTTGAGCTTGATCAATATATAGAAAATCCGAGGCTCGAAGCTGAACAGTAGTGTATCGGTTCAGTTTAGCTTGTTGCTTTCTCATCTAACGAACGGTTTTCCAGGAGCAAGTTGATCGAGTCATGTATCAAGCTCATCCATTTGGTATGTCTACGCGGCAATTGTTTACAGAAGCTTTTGAGCTCTCAGGAAACCTATCACGAATATATCTCGGCAATGACTCGTCTCTCACTCCACACTGATGGAATGGATGAACACGAGCTTGTTTCAGGTCAGCATCGGTCACTGAGCGCATATCGAGTTGTTCTTAACGCAATATTCCTTAGATATGGCCCGCGATCTACTTACTGCAGTAATATCTCCAGAGGACGAAGAAATCATTCTAGAGACGGGTCGGTTATAGATGCCCGTCCTTTAGTTGAGTTTATCTGAACATTCTCAACATAAACATGTACCATATGTATAACTTCATCATCGATCCTGTAACCATCCCTTCATCCTCGTTGTATAATTAAATGAGTAATATTCGTTCCATGATTATGAGAATATCCGAAGTTGTGCTGCGAATTATTCATCAATCAATATCCAATCGAGGAACAGTATTGAAAAGTCCAATTATCTTCCACATGAAAATCCCAGCTTAACCCAGAACTCCACCAAGAGTGTTAAGAGCTAGATTGTCTTCAAGAGATTTCATCAAGGCTCCACCCCCCAAAGAAGATATATTGTTTGAGGGACTGAAGAGGGAACATGTCATACTCTTCGACTTTTACCACCAAAACCAAGGGTTATCCTGGGCTCAGTTCGACAAACCATGGTTCTTCGGTACGCTCTCACAACAAGGTCAGAGTAGCTTATTTTCACGAAGAAGAAGTCGGAAACTTCCATTATGGTGTAGGTTCATTCTTACTTGGTCGAGCCGGTTAACAACCCTGCGTGCTAACTCGAGAAACGTGCCTTTATCAGGAACACCATCCAATGAAACCACACAGATTGACCTTGACGAATCACCTGGTGCTGAGCTACGGCCTACACCGCAAACTCGACATATATCAACCGCGAAGGGCGACGGAGCAAGAAATGCTGGACTTCCACTCGTCCGATTACATCGACTTTCTTAAACGGTAAAGGCCCCCACGATCTTGTTTGGAGGGAGGCGCAGTGAAGTGTTTTCCAGAGAGCTAAAATTTTTCCACCAGAGTCACCCCCGAGAATGTGGACTCCTTCAGCCAATGTTTCTCCCGCTTCAACATCGGGGACGATTGCCCAATTTTCGAAGGGATGTACGACTTCTGCCAGATCTCTGCCGGAGCCTCGCTGGAGGCGGCAAGAAAATTGCTTTCGGGTGGATGCGATATTGCGGTCAATTGGTCTGGCGGATTGCATCACGCCAAAAAATTCGAGGCTTCGGGATTTTGTTACGTGAACGATATTGTCTTGGCGATTCTCCAGCTACTGCGGTCAGTGGGTTCACTGTATATCCTTATTGGTGGCGAGCTCTAACCCCCTCCCCCCTTGATTGTGTTAACAGGTACCATCCAAGGGTGTTATACATCGACATCGATATTCACCACGGCGACGGTGTGCAGGAAGCCTTCTACACTACTGACAGAGTGATGACTGTGTCTTTTCACAAATACAACGGGGACTTCTTCCCAGGGACCGGACACATAGATGAGATTGGCTCGACTCTGGGGAAATACTTTGCACTGAATGTCCCCCTCAAGGATGGCATCGACGATCAGTCCTACACATGGCTCTTCAAATCAGTAATGGAGAACGTGATCACCTCTTTCAGGCCCTCAGCCATTGTGCTGCAGTGTGGAGCAGACTCGCTGGGGTGCGACCGCTTGGGATGCTTCAACCTGAGTATCGCCGCACATGGGGAATGCGTGAGATTCATCAAGGGATTCGGCATTCCTACACTGGTGGTTGGCGGGGGCGGCTACACGGTTCGAAACGTTGCTCGATGCTGGACCTACGAGACGTCGATCATTGTTGACACGGATCTAAGCAACGACCTTCCGTCAAACACATACTACGACTTCTTTGCGCCCGATTACAAGCTGCATCCGAAGCTCTCCGGTAGGGTCGAGAACATGAACACAAGGACCTACCTCGAGCAACTACGGGCACGGGTGTTTGAGCATCTACGCTATCTGAACGGTGCACCCAGTGTGCAGATGCAGGAGATTCCCCCGGACATCCAAGGATTTCTTGAGGACGATGGTAGACAGGACGAGGACTCGGATAGGAATCCAGACAAGAGACAAGACAGTTATGTCGAGGTGGACAACGATTTCTATGACGACGAACATGACGTCGACCAAGATGGGATGGAGATTGAAGTGTAACCCCCTGGCGCGCCACCATTAGCTTCTATTTTCCCACCTCTCCCCACTCACTTATGTAAATATACGTGATTTTGATCCATCTCCTCTCCCAGCCAGCAATGAAAAATGGCCCATGAAATAGAAGGAATTTATTAGAATGAACGATAAAAGTCAACTACGGGTTTGTTTTGGTTGGTGTTTGGCCCTCTCGCGCCAGCTCGAAGATGAGGTTCCTGACACGTTGCCGTTCAACGCTCGGTTGAACCACCTCGTGGTCATGGGCGGTCCAGAAACCCTCGAAATTGTAGGTCACCTTGTCCTCGATGATGTTCAGCAACCTCTTGGACAGCAATTCGGTCACGCTGATCACGTATATCCCGCAGTCGGAGCCTGCCCGGGGGAGGGGGGGGGGTAAACGGTTAGTTCATAGGGACGACGGTGGTGGGATTCGAGGACGACCTACCGTTGCTTTGCTGGGGGGTCTCCATCACCTGGAATCGCACCTCTGGAAACGGTGAGTGGTTAAGCTGCGGGTGCACAGTGGAGACCCTCCTTACCTTGTAGCTTCAGCACCTTCGCGAACCTCTTGGCCGTGTGTTCGGCGTGCTTTAGGTTGAGATCGCGTATGGAGTCGTAGTAATAGAAAGTGTTGCTGTTGCGATGGAACACCATGAGAGACCTAGGGTGACGTTTTAGGCTTGTGCGGTGACAACACGGGGCAATGGCGAGGCAACCTACCAATGGCTTCCACCCACCCCCTCGCCAATATTATCGTTGACGGGTATAAACAGAAGCTGGCGGTGGGGCAGGTCGCTGGGCAGAGCGGAGGAGAAATCACTGGTGTCTGGTGGGTCAAGATGCTGGCTTAGTCTCGGACTGGGTCTGGGTCTGGAAGAGCCTCCCAGCGGGCAACATACCTGTGGCGTGAGCTATCAGGTGAACAAGCGCCGGCCTCATGTAAAGTATCTCGTGGGTCTCCAGCGTTTTCTCCAGGAATCTACAAGTTCAAGAAACGTCAGTCCCACGCCACCAACTGGAAAGCCAAGTGAAGCCCAACTCATAAAAGAAGTCGATGATGGCGTCGTTTATCCACTCCCCGTCCTGCAGCAGGGCCACGTCCTCGGTGCGCAGAATAGAGTCGTGGTATTCTAGTACTATGTCGCTCATGAATTAGGCCTATGTTGCGGGTCGGTAGGCCAACCCGAATGTCTATATATCGACATTGGAAGCAAGCTGGGATGACCTCATCGGATCGACTGACGCTCTTCATACGCAACAAACGGCTCGGTTCAAACATTGCCCTCGTTGACGTCATGGGCAGCTCGGGGGATAGGGTGGATGGAGTTTATTTTTGGGGGATATTTTAGGGATTTTTGAATTTTTTTTTGGGATTTTCGATGATGTGAACGATCAACTCGGTGCTTACTTTCTAGCAGGCTTAATACGAAGAGAACAAAAAGAGAGAAGGTGGATTTGTACAAAGGCTTAGAAAGACCCGAGAATCAATAAAGAGCACATAAAAAAGACACTGACTGGGAAATGGGAAGATAGAGGTTGGTCTATATGATGGGAAAGGTGTATTAAACGAAGGTAGGATTCAGATAACAAATCATAGAACAATAGAGATGATGCGAAAATCCTAAGCTGTGGCTTTCCATACCACCTCTTTTCTATAAATATGTGTATGTATAATGTTGTTGATGACAGCGATGGAAGTCTCCGTTTACTAAGAGTGTGATGGTTTACTTGGCAAGAGCCGCTTGCTTCTCTTGGTTGAGCTGGTTGATATGGTTTTGACGCTCTTGTTGGGCCTTACGGAAGTCATCGAGAGTCTTGAAGTTCTCGAGGATCTTGGTTAGGGCATCGTTGACCTTGACGTGGTTAGTCTCCTTATCCTTTCTGTAGTACAAGTAGGCCCAGAACTTCTCAAGACCGTACAAGAATCCATTCTCGAAATCGGCGTGTGTAAGCTCTTGGAACTCCTCGAAGATTTCGGGGCGGAACTTCTTCTCAAGGCCGTAGGAGAAGAAACGGAAGAGGCACTCCAAACCGTAGCGGTAGTTGGCCTCAGCATCCTCAACGGCAAGACGCTTGAATTCGTTGTAAACCTTGCGGTTGAAGTGATCTCTCAAGAAGTGAGACCAGAAGCGGAAGAGAGTGTTCATTTCTTGGGAGTGACCAATACCTAGGCGCTTACGCTCCTTAAGGGCCTTGGCATGGTATTTGTAGTATTTATGTTGCATAAAGCCATTCTCGCGAAGAAGGTCGTGACTGGGATGCTGGAAAGTAGGGAGGGACTGTCCAAGAGAAGAAGAGTAAACTCCTTCCATGTGGCCACCAGGAGAGGCGGAGTAAGGAAGGGAGTTGGGAGGAGTGGCTTCTCCGGGATGGTAGGGTTGATCACCAAGCACCCAACCGACAGCGGCTTGAGAATGGTGCTGTCTGGAGTCAGGGATCTTCATACCACCTCTCCTGTAGCTGCCAAAGCTGGCGCCGTAGCTGGCACCATAGCTAGCACCGTAGCTTCCGCTAAGACTGCCGTAAGGAGTTCTCTGACCCTTGATGGGGTAGAACTTGGGTGCGCGCTTCTTCTTTTTCTTCTTGCGCTCACCATCTTGGACAACGATAGTCTTGCTGGAGAGTCCAGTGGATAAACCAGCAGTCATACCAGCATCAACGGAGCGCACAGATTGCTGTAAGCCATTGAACTGCTCCTCGGGGACAGTCTCAACCTTGGTATTAGATGCAGATCTTTCGTTGGGCTGCTTTTTTCTGAGGGCATGTTCGTAGTGGTAAAGACCTTCGTTGATCATCTCAGTGATCTCCTCATCCATAGCCTTTCTATCGAACTTCTCGCTGGTTCTGTCGTGACGCTTCTGGGTAAGAATCAAGATTCTGGCCACGGTATCTTCATCGATTTCCTCCATGTCGTCATCAAGATCAGACTCATCGGTGCTGTCGTAGTACTTCTGAACCTTTTGTCCGGCGCGAGTATCTTGGTTTTCGAAGTCCTCGTCGAATTGGAAAAGATCATCGTCATCGTCATTGCTGGACTTCTTGGGCTTGAGGGCGGGGGACAATAGCGAGCGTCTGCGGTTTTGCTTGGCTTGAGGTGGGATGGGAGGTCTGGAGGAGTTGTTGGCTAGAGGAGATCTAGTAGAGGTGGGAGGGACAGGAGGTCTGGCGCTACTGATTGGGGAAGCGGCGGGTTGAGGGTTTGAGGGGGCAGGGGTGGCAGGGGCGGCTTGCTTTTGCTCTTGTTGTTGAGTAGGGAACAACCATCTGGCCCAGTCACCCTTCTTACGGACCTTCATGTCCTTGAGGTCAACAACGTCACTGGAGGCAAGGGCGTCGTGAACCAGCTCCTCGTCTTGAGTAAGAGCCTTGACTCTGTTAAATCCGGCCAACAGTGATACTGGGACATAACCTTCAGCGTCCATTTGGGTACGGAAGTAAACATCGCGACAAAGGTTCTCGATACTGAAGTAGTATTCGATTTGTGACTTTAGCTTACTCTTCAAGGTTTCCGGGTCCAGCTTCTTCTTCTGGGGTCTGCGCTGTCCACTGGTGCGACGAGCAGAGGTATATGCTTTTGTGTGCGAGTAAGAGACGCCTACGCAAATGAATCAGATGAGTGCATGAACGCTATGGGCTTATCGTAAAAATACTATTTACGTCTCTCGCTAGGAGCGGGATTTTCAGTTCCATTGTAGTCCCCGTTAGGATGGCTCTTGTTGCGGATGCTGTTGGAGGCGCTTCCACGTCTTTGTCTAGGACGAGTGCGACCGTTCCCGTTGGATTGGTCTTGTTTGCCATCAGCGTTGGTTTTCTTTGGGTTACGAGAATTAGACTTGTGGCTGATTTGTGCGGTGAAAGGAACCCATTTGCCACGTCCTAATAGAAGTCGCTGTTTAGATTATGGTGTTCGAGACTATAAGCGGACAGAGAGGCTTACCCTTTTGGCCGGCGGCCTTCTTGGGAGTGTCGGGCTTCTTCTCTGCCTCGGCGGCCTTAAGAGAAGCAGCAGGCTCAGGCCAGTCTATTTCCAATAACAAATGATATTTTCAGTATCAGGTTAAGGAAGGTATAACTTTGGAACTCGAGCCGAATTGATTCCGACACACTCGATGTTTGATTCAATTCTCTGAAGTCGCTCATGTATGGTGAGTTGTCTTACCAGAGCTATTACCAACTGGCTTTTTCACTTCTTGCTCTTGTCCTACGGTTTCCTTTCTAACCTCCCAAACATTGACTGCTGGGGAAGGCGCCAATTCAGGTTTCGTAGATTCCTCCTGAGTAGGAATATTTTCTATGGGAGTTGCCTCACACTTGGGCTGTTGAGGGAGAGCTTCAGCAGCGGGAACTTGTTCTGTGGTTGGGGTAGTCATCGTCAATATACCCTTGAAAGTTCAAGCTTAACTTAGTTCTAAAAGGTTCCTAAATGCGAGCAATGGAGTTGATTATGAAAAGCTTAGCTAGGAATTCGGGTTAACGAAAAGGGGCTAAACTTCAGCTCGAATGTAAGTTGTAAAATAAACTAAAAACTAGAAACTAGTATTTCTAGAGACGTATGTCGACTTGGGTTTGAGAAAGAGGAAAGTTGCCAATTAGAGATAGTGTTAGACTAAAAAGATGCAACTTGGTGTTGGTTTTTTTCTCGAGAAAATCATGGGCTCCTACTGGTTGTTGTTCATGTTTTTCATGAAGATTTTTTTCTATTTTTTCAGCAAAATTTTCTATGCATACATGTGAATCTTTGCTAAGCGCTTTATTTTATGGAAAGTTGTTTATTCTATACGTGAAACCGAGCACTGTATATTTGAGTGATCGCACGATTCTACCGGGGATCTCAAGGCCCCTGGAATTGAATCCTGAATATGTAAGATTCCATAATTTGTTTAGTTTCTTGGTTATATTATCAGATCTTACATATTCCGCAAGCTATCCTTATCAGATTCTTTTCTGCGGTTACTAGTGACAGATCATTACCTAGTAAATCCATACCAATGCGGTGCCAACTCAGTATAACATTGAACTTTCCCAATTATCCAGTAATTTTCCCGGCTCAATCCCAATTTGATAGTGGTTAGGGTTCCAATTTCTCCGAATGTTTGTAGTCATGAAAGATGTATCTCGCCAAGATCAAAGACTGGCCAATTGGGGGAATGATTCTGACGACCTATATCTAGTTGAGCAGGATTTCCAACATATGCCCAGATAAGCTATCATTGGAAAAGTTTTTTGTCTATTTCCAAATGGATACATTGAGATTGACTCGTGGTAATTAAATATATCCCCTAGCACCCAACTCTCCTTGAACTTGAAGACTTTCCTCTCGTTTGCTTATCATGTCGGACGCCACACCTGATTCATCATTTGGCACTTCAGATGTCGTTATCATTCTAGTGACTGTTGCCTTATCGGTTGCTTACTTGTTCCGCAAGTCTCTGTTCTCTCCCAAAGCTGAGGCTAGGAAGGAGCCCTCTCTGGTGCCTAGCCAGGGTGCCAAGATTGCCCCAAAGAAGAATCGCAATTTCATCGAGAAAATGAATGAAACTGTATGCCTTCATAATATCAGTGGCATCTTGTTTCCTGAACTAATCCCCGTTTATACAGGACAAAAATGCCGTCATCTTCTTCGGCTCTCAAACCGGTACTGCCGAAGATCTCGCAGCCCGCTTGGCTAAGGAAGGTGAGCAACGCTATGGTCTTCGTTGCTTGGTCCTCGACCCAGAGGACTGTGATATGGAACTCCTCGATCAGCTACCATCTGACAAGATCGCCTTTTTTGTCGCTGCCACATACGGTGAGGGTGAGCCTACCGACAACGCAGCTCAATTTTTCGAGCTTCTAAGCGAAGAAGAACCTGAGTTCTCTAATGGTGCTGACCCTGAGGGTGACGGAAAGCCACTGAAGAACCTCAAGTACGTTGTATTCGGACTTGGTAACAAGACTTACGAATTCTTCAACGCCATCGGTCGTTTGATTGATTCAAAATTGACCGATTTGGGTGCTCAAAGAATCGGAGAGCGTGGAGAAGGTGATGACGATGCCTCTATGGAAGAGTACTTCCTCGCCTGGAAGGACCCGATGTGGAAGGAGGTTTGTGAAGTCATGGGTCTTCATCAAACAACCCAGGGTGAGCAGGCCGTTACATTCACATATAAGCTCAGCGAGCACGATGAAAAGGTCCCTCCTTCTAAAGTCTATTGCGGCGAACTTTCCGAGCGCCCTGACTCTGAAGCTTCATCCTACGACGCCAAAAATCCCTATCTTGCGCCCATCAAGCTTACTCGCGAGTTGTTTAATGAATCCGATGGATCATGCATTCATGCTGAGGTTGACATCAAGGGAACCGGCATGTCATATGAAACCGGCGATCACTTGGGCATTTTCCCCGTCAACTCTGATGCTGAAGTGATCAGACTTGCGAAAACATTGGGTCTATTGAAGGATAACAAACTTGACAAGGTCATCACTGTGGAGAATGTTGACGCGAACGCCACCAAGAGGTATCCCTTCCCAGTACCCACGACCTACAGGGTCATGTTCCGTCACTATCTCGATATATGCGCCCTTCCATCTCGTCAATTCTTCTCCGACCTTGCAACCCTGGCTAACAATGAGCCATCAAAGGCGTACCTAAAGAAGCTTGGAGAAGACAAGGATTTCTACCACGAAGAAGTGGTAGTCCCTTGCCACAATGTTGGTGAGATGCTTGAACGTCTGGAAGAGGCTCAAGCTTCGATTCCAGAAGGAGAGCGCATGACAGTGCCTATTCCCTTATTAATTGAAGGCCTGGGTAGACTTCAACCCAGATACTACAGTATTTCCTCCTCTGGTACTGTTCATCCGGACACGGTTCATATCACTGCGGTTGTTCTCCGCTATCAGACACCCAGCCACCCCGATCGTATCAGATATGGCGTTGCCACAAACTACCTCTACTCCATCCATCGTCATATGGAAGGTACTGCCATTGAAGAGTCCAACAAGCCCTTTCCATCATACTACATCCACGGAGTCCATGACCAAGAGGTTGTTGAGGCGGCCACCAATGACGCCAATCTCCTCATCAAGGTACCATCGTTTGTTCGCAAGAGCAATTTCCGACTTCCCACCGACTCGAGGAAGCCTGTTATCATGATCGGACCCGGCACAGGTGTCGCACCTTTCCGTGGCTTCGTCCAAGAGAGAGTGTATCAGGCGGAGCAAGGCAAAGATGTGGGGCCTACCATGCTTTTCTTTGGATGTCGTCGTAGGGATGAGGATTTCCTCTATGCCGATGAGTGGGACGCGATGTTCCAGAAGCTTCCCAACAGCGAGATGATCACCGCTTTCTCGCGTGAGCAGGAGCACAAGATCTATGTCCAACATAGGCTCAAAGAGCGCCAATCACAAGTATGGAACCTTATCCATAACGAGGGCGGCTATGTCTACGTTTGCGGAGATGCGAAGAGGATGGCCAAGGATGTTCACAAGGTGATTGTCGATATGGCAGTTGAGTCTGGGGCGTTCGGAGAAGAAGAGGCCAACGAGTACGTCAAGAAACTCCGTACCGGGGGCAGATATCAAGAAGACGTTTGGGCTTGATGGGCGCCCCACTTGGCTACATAATTTCGCATTGTTTAGTACATTAGCTTGGTCATTAATGTCATTTAATTTCATATCCGGGTCTGCTATGTTTTCCATACATAGCATTGGGTATTTTCATCCTTTCAGCAATTTAATGTATAGACATTGCTTTCCACTTTTACACATATTCTAAGAGTGAACATCAAATAAATACGTACATCACGCCAACGCGCTATAGTTGTCCTAAAACGCGTCATTTTTAAGTCACTCATTACTCGAAGGTAATTGGCCACAGGCGCCGACGAGCAAGAAAATCACGGACGTTGGATTCCTTTTTCATCCTGATTCGCGATTTAGGAAAGGATTTGGATTTTTTAAGAAGTACGCGTTGGGAATATATAAATACCCCCAGGGTGGACACCAACATCAGTAACTCAATTATTTTCGAAGCATGTCAGGCCGTGGTAAAGGTGGTAAAGGATTAGGAAAGGGGGGAGCCAAGCGTCATCGCAAGATTCTTCGTGATAACATTCAAGGTATCACCAAGCCAGCCATCCGTCGTCTCGCCCGCCGTGGTGGTGTCAAGCGTATCTCCGGACTTATTTACGAAGAGACTCGTGCCGTGTTGAAGATCTTCCTCGAGAACGTCATCCGTGACGCCGTCACATATACCGAGCACGCCAAACGCAAGACTGTTACCTCCCTCGATGTTGTCTATGCCCTCAAGAGACAAGGTCGTACCTTGTACGGATTCGGTGGATAAATATTGGAAGATTTTATCGTGTACCAAAAATGTTGTTCATCTTTCTGTATCATATTTGTCTTCTTTTTGATAATAAATCCAATTCATAATACTGAATGCGTGGATGTGTACGTGTTTATTTATTCGTTTGACTCAGGATTAAGGATTAATTCTTCTTCTTGTTCTTTTTCTTCTTGCTTGGTGTCGTTTCGGAAGTGGTCTCGGCCTGAGGGGATTTGGCGGCTGGTTTCTTTGGTTGGGGCTCGGCGGGTGATTTGCGCTTACGGCCGTTTTGGGGGGCAGCCTTCTTCTCGACAGGCTTTTTGACATCTTCTTCCTCGTCCTCCTCTGATTCTGAGGAATCTTCCTTCACCTCTGGCTCAACCGATTGCTCGGAAGAGGAGTCCTCGTTTTCCTGAGCCTCCAGCGCGAGCTTATGTTTGTTGTACTCCTCTAGCTCGACTTTGTAAGCGGCGTTCTCACTTTCGTACTTCTTCAGGTAGGTCCCCTTGTCAGTTTCGCTCAGAGACTTCCAGGCATTGCCCAACTCACGAGACACATCTTGGGAGGTGTAACTGGGGAACTCCTTGCGAATATGTTCACGCTCTTCGTTGCAAAATTGAATGTATGGGGTAAAGGGCTTCTTGGGTGCGTTGGGGTCTTTGGCCGCTTTCTTTTGGATCAAGGAGCCTTCCAGATCAACCACCTTCTTGTACACGTCAGCCATGCGAGAGAAGCAGATAGCAGCGGTCGAGTAGTTCTCAAAAAGCTAGGAGGGCTTGTTAGTATGCGTGTTCCCGTGTTTATCACGTCATAACATTACTTACAGTGGTGGCATCAGCTAGGCTGATCTCAACAGGGGTTGTGTTGAGTAGATGTTGCTTCTTAGCAGCGGCCGAATGTTTCTTAGACATAGAGTGGAAAGGATAGAGGGGATTGTTTGGTGAGGAGAAAATTTTGTACGGTGAGATAGGCTATGTTGGCAGGAAAAATTCAAGTCTGCCGAGTCAGACTGGGCCCGATGAGAGAAAAAAATCTAGTCAAGAATGGCATCCTAGGGGGAGGCGAGTGCAGAGGGCATAGTGAATGGTTGGCTGGAGCGAGTGGGAAAACATTCATGTGGCATGGGGAGAGCTAGATTGGGATGCCAGTGAGCCCCGGCCCCCGCCCCCGCCCCGCAATTGACTCTACCCAATAGTAGACTGCCACTCCCTGGAGTCGCGTGAAATATTCGAGAGCGAGCGCCGCTGGTATTGATCGCTGGGCAAAATCCGATGTAGATGTTTAGGAGTTTATATAAGAAGTTGGTGAAAAACTTTGTATAACAATCATGATGCTTTAGTAAATGTAGAAGGGATCCCTCGGTGAAGCCAAGTTGTTGTCTTGATCAAAAAACGAGATCAGTGTAGTGAAGGCGGTGATGGTACTGAGCGAGGCATATATATGGTGCGGGAAGAACCTAATCCTACATAGTATTTATTGAGGTTGGAAGCCAGGTGGAACAAGACCGCCGTATGGCATCTGTCCAGGTAATGTCTGACCAGGCTGACCAGAGAGCATCTAAAAGTCACCCAAAATATAAGAAAACTGGTCAAGTGATAACGACGAAGCTATAGACTTACTTGTTGTTGGGATTGCTGTTGCATTCTGGCTTCGTTCTCGAATTGCAGCAAAGCTTGCTCTTTTTCGATTTCCAAAGCGAGAGGAAGAACGATCAAGAGAGCAGAGGTGGTAAGAACCCAAGCGGACTTGCCAACAAAAGTGGTAGCAGTCCAACCAGCGTTGTAAATGGAGGAGGCGAAAGAGGAGATAGCCTTGCGTTGCTTCTCTGGGATAACTTCCTTCAAAGCTTGGAGACGCTCCAAAAGAGATTCCTCAACAATATCTTCATAGTCAGAATCGCTTTCGAAATCGCTGTATTCGGAGTCAGAGACTTCTTCGACGTGATCAATAGGAAGTTCTTCGATTTTACCCATTATAACGAGCTATGCAATGTCAAAAACGCACAAGACTAAGGCTGAGAGGTTTCTCGTAACAAGTATTCAATTGAGGTGGGTTGCTTTTGAATCTATAAAACCATAGAATTTTTTTTGATTCTGGGGAGTGGAGATCTGGGAGGGGATAGCTGATTGTTGCGATTATCCACTAGAAATCGAGGTAGTTCAGAATTTCCTTTCTAGCCAAGTATTAATCATCGAATTTGCACGTCATACATCCATGAGAGACTACTTTCAATTTTGCACAAGCATCGCTTAACATTGCTTAGAATTTTGTATAGCATACACACAAGTTGTGCATGAGCTCGAGATTTACTGACCATTTGAGATGGCACTTGAGATAGCACTTGAAATACCATTTGATATACCATTTGAAATACTCGATTTACTGATAATTTGTGTGTTGAAATATTACAAAGGGATCGGTGGTTCTACTCCTCAAACTCAGTTCTTCTTTGACACTTTGGCCGCCAACTCGGTGGCAATCTTAAAGGAACCTATCAATGCGGAGGTTTGTATGCTCTCGGTAGCGCCACCGGCCAACTTGTATCTACAGAGGAGGATAAGTTGGCTGTCCAGCATAAGTCTGGTAGGGGAAGCAAATATGCTTACTCAATTTCGGCTAGTTTATCAAGAAGGTAAACCCGGACATTGGGCGGAAATTCGATTGCGTCGATGTAGTTTGCAATCTCGGTAACTATGTCTTGCAAAGCTAGTCCCTTTTCTGTCTTGAGCTTGCTGAAGTCTGGTTGTGGATACAGTCAGTAGGCGATATCACGGAGAGCGTTGGGAATGGGGCTTACTGGATTGAGCAGTGTTGAACTCTTCGTTAAGCATCCACGTCACTATCTTCTCGATGTCATGAGGGAGGGGTTGTCCCGTACATGTGTATACTGCGATGTCATCTATTTCGTCATAAGCGGCGTGACACGCTTGCAAGACGTTAAGGATGCGTCGCATGTCGCCATTAGAGAGCTTGAACAACGCTTTCTTCCCTGATTCGGTCAAATTTACACTGATATGCGGGTTAATAGGTTGGCTAGTCAGTGGTAAGCAATGCCATACTTTTCTTTCTCAATGATCATCTGCAAGCGAGCCTCTATCTGAGTCGGCTCCAATGGGGAGAAGCGGAATTTCGTGCATCGAGATTGCAGCGCAGGGATAATCTTACTCACATAGTTGCAAATCAGACAAAATCTGACGTTCTTCGTATACTTCTCAATGACTATAAGGTCGAGGTTTGGCGAAGAGTTAGCAAGGGTCCGGCCCGTGTTCGACTATTGTTGAAGGTTACCTCGGCGTAAAGCTGCCTGTGCTGCCTGTGTCATGGCATCGGCTTCATCAAGAATAATCATCTTAAATCCTGAACTGTGCGCCATATTAGTGCCAAATGGTCGAGCGAGGGGCTGTGAGTCCAGTTTACCTAAATATTTTCCGAGTACTGGCGAAACTTTTGATTTGTTCGCGAACAACATCGATACCACGATCGTCGGAGGCATTCAGCTAGATAAGCAGCATCAATACCAGGTACCGATGAAAGCTTAGCGGTATGCATACCTCAAGTATCATGGATTTATAATTCGCGCCGTACAGATTTCTGGCTGAGGCTAGGATAGTCGAGGTTTTGCCTGTTCCTGGTGGCCCGTAGAACAGTAAATGAGGAAGACGGTTTTCTTGGATAAATCGCTCAACTAAAGCCTCAATTAGTATTCAAGGGTTGTGGGTGTCCAGCCAACTGAGCGTACTTGTGGTAGTAATGTCTTTTTGCGAAACTAGATCTTCCAGTGTTTCCGGGCGATATTTTTCGACCCTGTCGAGGTGGAGTATGGTTAAGCTTAATGCGGGCAAATATTACGGTTCGAATGGGGATACTTACCAAGGTAAATTTTCTAGACCGGCTACATTTGAGGCCAGTTCCACACTTTTGCCCTTCTCTTTTCCCTTGATAGGTTGTGTATCTATGTCCATGTGATCCTCCATCTCTACGTCTGGCATCTTTGCAGCGATAGAAATGCCAATTAGCTTGTTTAGAGGTTGTACGTAAGGGGATTTTAGTAAACAATGATATGAGCAAAACACGAGATGTTTTTTGGCCCTCGGTTGTTATGAGTTGGATTATACAATCAGTTTATTTTTGTGCCAGTATTTAGGCAGTTTATTTAAGCTAGTGTTTATCTAGATTGGTGGCAGAGATTTGGATGAATGGGCTATTATCAGCTACTTAGGGTTAGGGGCTACCTTTTGACTGGATGTCGGTTGGGATGTCGGTTGGTTTGTAATAGGCCTTGACTAGATGTCAGTGGGTTTGAAGTTATAGGTCCTGACCGAATATCAGTAGGCTTGAAGTAATAGGAGCACTACCACAATAATGCACATCTGCATGACTGGTCAGCAATTGTTATCACGTAGGAGTCGTTCCAACAAAACACGTACCAACAACAATACAATTGATCTCGTCCATGAAGTCCCAACAAGTACCTGGTTTTGATTGGCATTCGCATTGTGCGCACCTTTTAGTTGGCTGGTTTTTTCGTCTGACCTCTCCCCACAGCTTGGGTTTGGCGAAAGCGAGCAGAGTTCAGGAAACACTTCTATATCGAGTATTAGTAACAAGTCTGCAACTATTCCATACAGAGTACGCACTTGCCTCTAAATTTTGAACTGTTATAATTATAGGTATGCGACTTTGAGGCAAAGGCCCTTTTCACAGCATCGGTTGTACGGATACTACCGGTGGTTTCTTCGTCACCAACCTGTGGGGCTGAACTTTAGTCAAGCTTCATAAAAGCACCGTATGTACTGGTTATACCATAAAAGATAAGAGTCCGTTGAGTATTGTCGAAACAGACCAAGCTGGATTCCAAGTATTGGCTAGAGCAAAAGTATTTACAAGTCTGGTTGAGGGCTGAGTGCTAATGTCAGTAACTTACGATGGAACTCGCTCATACTAAGGCAAATGCGAGCATTTGGACTGAAGCGCCCACTAGGAGTGATCATGCGTATGGAAGGTGGCTTGAAAGGGTACTCACTCGGAAAAATCACTCTACCTTTCTTTCTATGTAAATTCTTTGTACGAGGAAATAAACGCGCTGAGGTTCTTACCGTGATATTGCCCACCTGCCAGGAGCTACGAGGTGAGAATCGAGTAAAAGACAGTCACGATGACAGTGGTACATACCATAATACGGAGTATCGGGGGGCCCGGTTAGTACGTAATGCCTTTTGGAAGATAAGGGTGAGTTGCTGAGAACCGAAACAAGAACACTTCGATTTACCATTCTAACACATTGTCCTCCAATGGTTTCGTAGTGATGAAAGGTATAGGGCTCTTTTGAATAGCCATATATTCCTTGGCCAATCTCTTGGAAGCTGCTTTACTAGCCATTAACGTTAGATTTAGTAGAGGTCACTGCAATTCAGAGCTGGGTAAGTCACAAGTGCATTGATGTTGGGAAGTAGGCTTGGCGAGGGGCACTAATGATACGGATATAATATATCGGAGTTATGTCAGTCTAGTTACATAAATTTAGTGCAGCAAACCCAAACCCCAAAATCACATCAGCCACACTGACTAATTGTGTTGAGTACCATGATTTAATGATGCTAGAGTAGCTTACAGGCAATTGGCATCTTGAAACTGCGCATATATATATATATATGCATGATTATCAGGCAGTCAAGTCCGGGCATACAAATGAAGATATTTGGCAAATTGGGTGCTTTACTGGTTTTTCAGTATATCTTCTCTGCATCATTGTTAATAAATGCCTAATTATGATTGGGAGGTTCAACTAATGAAGGATGCTACATTTGTGATCACTTCATAATTCCAATGCTTACAGAGCTTGGAATAATAGATGAATCTGAAACTCAATGTCATAATTGACCAGAGGAGGTGGTGTAGTTTTGACCAGACTAGACAAAACATGTTGGATGCATAGCAAAAGTTGCTCTTTCACAACTTAGAAATCTTGTGTAAATACTATTTTGGAGAATCAGAGTATTCAAGGAAATATAGCTTTGTCATAAGAATGCATGATACCCAGCAACCCCTGCTGAGAGCTCTGAGATAGAATCTTGATGCTTCTGTTGTAAGAGTCTTGGAGATATTGGCAGTGATTGGGAGAACAAGTAGATTATGTGGTTTTCACTTAATGATTTATTGAATGTAAAAGTAATATTTATACTTTTACATGATCTTGGCATTCAAATACGTAGAATAGGTTAAGGAAGGTTCCAAGAATATGTGTGCAAAGTTTGGGGCTGTTTGGACAACTTTGAGAATTTTCATGTTCTGGGTAAATATTCTAAGTAAATCCTGACAAGGAATTTGGTCAGTATTCTCTAGGATTTGAAGGTGATGATCTAAGTGACTAAGTTATGTGAATATTTAGGTGGAATTACAAATTTTTACAACACTCCCACTCAGCTAAATGCTCATACTGACTAGTCCTAATTTTGACCTAAGATATTCAAACTTGTCTCTAGCTAATGGTTTGGTATATATGTCTGTAATCATTTCATCTGTAGGACAGTAAACTAAGCTAACTAAGTTATTCTCTATAGCTTCTTGTATGAAATGATGTCTAATATCTATGTGCTTGGCTCTAGCATAAAAAGTTGGATTTCTACCTAATTGTATACATCCTTGATTATCTTGAGATAAAGTAATAGGTGTTTTTTTGACGTAGGCCTAAGTCTGTAAAAAGCTTTCTTAGCCACATTGCTTCTTTTGTAGCTTCACAGGCTGCCATATACTCTGCCTCTGTGGTAGAAAGTGCTATGGTTGGTTGCTTTCTTGAATTCCATGAAATTGCTCCTTTACAGTAAAGAAAGGGGTATCCTGTGGTAGATCTTCTGTCATCCAAATTTTGTCCCCAATCAGCATCAGAGTATCCCACAAGATCCTGTTCTGAATCCTTATAAGTGTATCTTAAGAAGATATCAGCAGTTCCTTTTAGGTATCTAAAAATCCGCTTAACTGCTGCAATATGATCAGATCCATAGTTGTGATTATGTTGGCTGACAACTCCCACTGAATATGAGATATCTGGACATGTTCCAAGCATGATATACATCAGACTGCCGACCATAGATTGATAAGGAAAGTCAGGGCTTTCAGATGGCACCAAGCTCTCTTGATTTGGTTGAGTTTTGACCAAGTTAAGGTTTGTCTCCATTGGGGTAGCTGCCGGTTTACAGTCTGCCATTTTGTACTTCTTTAGTATATCTTGAATATACTTGGATTGACTTAGGGTGATAGTCTGGGTACTTCTGTCTATGGGGAACTTAATCCCTAAGTAGTAACTAAGTTCTCCTAAATCAGACATCTTGAACTCCTTAGATAGGCTGGACTTAGTTTCTTCCAATGTTTCTAGGTTATTGGAGGCTATAATAAGATCATCCACATATAGAGCTAGTAGAACTGGATTTGCTCTATCTGGCTTATAGTATATACTATAGTCAGCATTACTTCTTTTGAAACTCAAGGATTCCAAATAAGAATCTATCTTGCAATTACAGGCTCTTGGTGATTGTTTGAGACCATATATTGACTTTTTAAGCTTGCAGACCAAATGGGGGTTATCTTGGTCAGCAAACCCATCAGGCTGGTCCATATACACATCCTCATCAAGTTCTCCATTCAAAAATGCAGTTTTTACATCCATTTGATGAATAAAAAACTTATATTTGGCTGCAATAGCCAATATTAATCTGATGGAATTAAACTTGGCTACCGGTGCAAAGGTCTCAGTATAGTCAAGTCCTTTTGTTTGAGAGTATCCTTTGGCTACAAGTCTTGCTTTGTATCCTTCAATTGTACCATCAGCTTTGTATTTTGTCTTGAAGACCCATCTGCATCCAATTGATTTTTGGTTGATTGGTAATTTGACTAAGTCCCAAGTTTGATTTCCCATCAGGGCCTGATATTCCTCAGTCATTGCAGATCTCCAAAACTTTGTCTGAGGGCTACTTAGGGCCTCTTTTACAGTCTGGGGTTCATCAACATGGACTGAATAGGCATAGGCTAAGTTTGTACCCTCATTGATATAGTAATTTGGACTGTTTCTTGTCCAATTAGATCTCCGGGCATTTGATACTGGAATGATCACTTCTGGGATATTCCTGGGCACTGGTTCTGGCTGAACCACGGCTGTAGAGTCCTCTGGAGTGAAAAAATTTTCATTGTTTTGCTCTGATTCAATCCTGACAATTGGTGGACCTGAGATCAAATTTTTGTCATCATCTGATGTCATTTTTTGGGAAAATTTTGAATTTTCATCAAACAACACATCCCTGGACTTGATAAGCTTCTTTGCTTTGGTATTTTAGAGTCTGTATGCCTTACTCTCATTGCAGTAGCCTAAAAATATGCATTTTACACTTTTTGGCTCAAATTTTGACTGATTTCCAGCCAGTTTTTTGGCATATGCTGTACACCCAAATATTCTTAGATGTTCTGCACTTGGTCTGTATCCATAACATGCTTCAAATGGAGTAGAATCACAAAGTATTTGGTTATAACTCCTATTTTTAAGATATACAGCAGTGGCAACTGATTCTGCCCAAAAATCATAGGATAATTTTTGATCATGGATCATAGATCTTGCCATATCAATTATTGATCTGTTAGCTTGTTCTGCTACTCCATTTTGCTGTGGGGAGTATGGTACAGTAGTTTCTTGCTTTATCCCATGAATTTTGCACAAGTGGATGAAGAGTTTTGAGGTATATTCTCCACCATTGTCAGAGTGTATTTTCTTGATTTTTTCACCAGTTTCTCTCTCCACCATGGCTTTAAACTCCCTGAACTTAGACAGAGCTCTTCCTTTCTCTCCATGAAGTAGACCCATGTGTATCTTGTATAATCATCAATAAAAGTGATTAAATACTTCATCCTGCCCAAGGATAAATTTTGCATAGGTCCACACAGATCTAAGTGAATTAGATCTAATTTTTTCTTAGTTTTGATTAACCCAGAGCTCTTGAACGGCTGTCTGGCTTGTTTCCCATATATGCAGGCTTCACAGTGCTCCAAATTAGCTGGGGGATCAATTTTCACTCCAGAAATTAGCTGATCTTTGATCATTTTACGCAAAAATCAAAATTGATGTGTCCAACTCTCCAGTGCCAAAGCATTGGTGTTTCTTCATTTAAGTTACTTATATTGGCCTCCAAATATGATGGAATGTAGGTCAACTTGTATAGATTCTGATCTCTGATGCCCAAAGCAATATGGGCACCATTTTGATCAGTGATCCTGCATCCAGAATTGTCAAAACTGAAACTGAGTCCTTCTGCTGTGGCCTTGCTTACAGAGAGTAGGTTCTTGGCTATTTCTGGTACATAGAGTACTTCTTTAAAGGTCAGTGTATGGCTTCCTTCACTGCTTCTTAGGTCTACTTGGATAATGTCTTCTCCCACTGCATCAAGTGTTCTATTGTCACCCATGAAAACCTTCTTAATTGGAATTTCTTGATATTGGGTAAACAGTTCTTTTTGGTGTGTAAAGTGTTGAGAAGCTCCAGAGTCAATATACCACATCTGAGAATCCTTGTTTGTGGTCATATTTAGTGCAGATATGAATAGTCTATCTTCAGTTGTTGCAGCATTTCCATACTCAGGCTTCTTTTGCTGATTATCTTTCTTTTTGAGACACTGGTCTGATGTGTGTCCTTTCCTTTTGCAGTAGTTACAAAACAGGTTGCTGTTGCCTTTGTAGGGTCTTGGGTACCTCCTTTGTTGGTTATCATTGCTTATTAAAGCATTTTCTTCTTCCTTCTTATTGGTGCTTGTTTTTCTTGATTCTTCATCCAGAAGCCTTCCATATACGTAATTTAAGGTCAAATCTTCAGTTCTGGACTCTAGGGCTGATACAAGGCCCTGAAACTTGTCTGTCAGGCTATTCAGGATGGTAACTATCACATCCTCATCAGTAATTGGTACACCCACAGATTCCATCTCATCTACCAGCAGGGTAATTCTGTTAATTAGATTTTTCATTTCTTCTCCTGGCAGCATCTTTGTAGTAAAGAATTTTTGTCTCAGATACATCTTCTTGGCAGCTGAACATGACTGGTAGGTGTCTTCTAATGCTTTCCAGGCATTCTTTGCCGTTTTTGCTCTTGAGCATTGAATTAGCAATTTGTCCTTGACATTAAGGCAAATGCAGTTAAAGGCACTTTGTTCATTCTTCTGGTACTTTAAGGCTTCCTCTCCCACGTTTTTAGGAGGGCATTCTTCTCCCATGACAATATCCCAAAGGCCTCCTTGTTGTAGCAGCATCTTCATCTTCACCTTCCACACTTGGTAGTTAGATCCATCCAACTTTTCAGCAGAGGGAAAAATTCCAGTAATAGCAGTAGTAGACATTGTAGAGAGTGACAGCTTGGGGCTCATAACCTGGTGTAAGAGTCTTGGAGATATTGGAAGTGATTGGGAGAACAAGTAGATAATGTGGTTTTCACTTAATGATTTATTGAGTGTAAAAGTAGTATTTATACTTTTACCTGGTCTTGGCATTACAAACACATAGAATAGGTTAAGGAAGGTCCCAAGAGCATGTGTGCAAAGTTTGGGGCTGTTTGGACAGCTTTGAGAATTTTCATGTTCTGGGTACCTGGTATTTTGGTGAAAATATTCTAGGTAAATCCCAACAAGGAATTTGGTCAGTATTCTCTAGGATTTGAAGGTAATGAGCTAAGTGGCTAAGTTAGGTGAATATTTAGGTGGAAATACAAATTTTTACAACAGGGAGAACCAGTTGATTTTGTGGTTTTCACTTAATGATTTATTGAATGTAAAAGTAGTATTTATACTTTTACCCGGTCTTGGCATTACAAGCATGTAGAATAAGTTAAGGAAGGTCCCAAGAACATGTGTGCAAAGTTTGGGTCTGTTTGGACAACTTATCAAATTTTCATGTTCTGGGTACCTGGTATTTTGGTGAGAATATTCTA